>CAIGRT010176492.1:0-20000 GCA_903798405.1 Fraxinus platypoda
CTCCATCTACAGGTCATGGATACCAGTAGGAATAGGGCGATAGAAAGGTTACCGAACCTGGACCTCAATAGCCTTGCAAAGCTATTGTACACTTAAAACCAAACCTCGAAGAAGGGTCAATACCATTTGGGTACGAAGCGACTCGAGGGGTCATACATTGTACAACAAGCGTTTGAATTATGGAATGGTGCGAAACAAAATGTTAAATATTTACACAAATGGGCTTTCCTTCCCGGAGCGTGTTTATTAGCTCCCCCATCATATTTACATGGGCTAATACTCCACCTTGAAAGGTCTATTGTACCGAAAAAAAGGTGGAACTAATACCTCCACGTCCCAGAATGAAACAGGGACCAGAAGGCAAAGACTCAGTGGCATTTTTTCTTTTGCCTTACTGAATGCCGGGTCGTACTGATGAGACATCGAACGGATTAAGTGGGTCCCGTATGGTAAGATGGATGGGAAAGGCTGAGAAAGAATTCCCTTCTGTGAACAATGGATAGATATGATTTGGAGGAATCTATCTGGAGGCTTTCTAGTGCTGGATCACGGAACAATCAAAAAAGGCCAATACTGACCCTAGTGATAACGTGCCTACCCCAACTGAGCATCGACCTTGAAGCCTCCCGACCAAAGCTCAAATGACAAACATAACGAATTCTATAGTCTCAAATGACCCTGTTGCGGAAGCTCAGTTTTTCCGTAAATTTTATTCTCAGAAATGGGTGAACTGGGTTTCGCCCAACAATATGCCCGAAACAATCCAAGCCAGCCAGACTGAAACTGGCCACACAAACTCGAGCCCGAAAGAAGAGGAAATCAAACTGCCAACGTACGTTGGATAGGTAGAGGCTTACCTCTGGTAAGGTCATTAAACTGTTCAACCTTACCCCCTTAATGGTTGCATGACGATCCCCTAAAGAAAATATATAGATGGGTTGTCAACAAAGGCTACCTAATAAGCTAAGCTAATAAGGGTCAAATGGTTAGTCATAGGATCAGCGATATACTGGACAGTGCTCTTCTGATTCTAACAAGCCATCCTGAAGATAGAGCATTCAAAAGTATAAAGGCAATCCGCCTAGGCAAACATTCAAGAAATCTTACTCATGAGGCATCAGGTTGAACCCAAATACATTACCTATACAGCCGCTTTTACCTTTTTATTTTTGGATATTAAACGACGATTCCGGAATAGATAGATTCAAATTGCGTGATAGAATGGAAAATATAATCAAAATTCATGAGGCCTAGAAAAATCTTGAAAACAGGAAGCATCCGGGCACCGTTGAAAGAGTATCGCTTAGATTGATGAAACCATTTAGGACCGAATACAAAGATTCCCTCTACCCCTAGAACTGGCGAATGTGTCAAGGCTGGAAAGGTTTATATGGCAGAAGAGTAATGGAGAAAGAGAGGTGATCATCTCCAGTGAGTGCGCCACAGCTGGAGAATAATAGGACATTGGAAATACATATACCACAGCCCTACCGCTAGGCACAGAGCCCGCATTCGATTTCGTTAGTTTGGCCACTCACTAATCTGTACGAGACGGCGGTGAATGTGAACCTCCTCTCGTGGTAGCTGATTTGAAAAGGTTTTTTTTTTACAATATGAAGAGTTGTGAAAGGATGCATTAAATAAGTTGGCATCAGCCGTTTGTCTCAGGGGCACACGGGTAGGTAACAATAACCACAAAAAGTTGCAGCTGAGAGTGGGAGTAGATCAGAAAGAAAGTATCATCCCTTGCTTCTTGGGTACGAAACTAGGCTATTCAAAGCATCGAGAAAAAAAAAATGATATATTGAGTATCTCCCCTTACAATTTCACTAGAGTTGTAACTTTCTTCATAAGTAAGAAAGGTTCTTAGCCTACCGGTGACCGGCTTTCAAAAAGCACCTTTGGGCGGAGGTTTCTCGATCAACTATCTGACTTTTTTGAAGAAAGACTAAACTCTTCTTTATATACACAATTATCAGTCTAGTCCTTTGTACCAGAAGAGTGCGGCAAGGAGGAGATACTAAGCAATCAAAGGGATGCAGGAGAAGAGGTGCTTCCTCCATATAGGACCGAGAATGCCAAAATAGAAAGGTCTTTATTTAACCGTATAAAGAGACTTGAATCTTTAGATCCCTCTAACAATTTTCCCCAAACTCGTCCAGGGGGCTACTTGGCCCTTGTGAAAGATCAGTTGGATCGAGCGTCCACCTTGGGCAAACCAGTTTATGAGGCCATCCTCACCTCGGAGATAAGAGATCTTTCGATTCGGAAGAGTAAGCAAGAAGCTCAAGATCTCATTTGTGATCTTCTTCTTCGCGAACCTAATGCCAAGTAAATATTTATTATTGAGTTATAAATTTATAAAACAAGAAGCAGCCTTTCATTTTATTGAGGAGAAAGCCGCCCCCCATTTGAGTGAAGTCTCCGGCCTTCCCCGTTATGACTTAGAGCATCTCTCACGTCTTATAAGTTACTTGCGAATGAATGGCCGAGAATCAGACACGTATAGATCCTTTCTCTATTTTTTATGTGACCCAAAACGAGCGTAACCGCTTACCGAGAAATAGAAAGGAAGGACAAGTTGGTTTGAGGACCCGTTGGTCAAAGGAAAGGGAAGGTCCTGATTCCGGGACGGAGCCGTATGACGCGAGAGTGTATACTCTTGAACTCAGGGAGCGAGACCCTAAACAAAGTTCAAGAAGCGTTGAAGAGTGGTAAACTCTGAAAGGAAAGATGGAAACAGGGGAGTTGGCGGATAAAGATGGACAGTAAGGATTGCGTAATATAAATTTTTCGGCCTCGTCATCGAAAGCGGCTTCCAATTGCTCGGAAATTCTAAACTATATGGGGGGCTTGGATCGTGAACAAAAACAATTGATCAAGAAGTTGGTCAACTTTCGCATGAAAGAAGGTAAAAAAACAAGAGTTCGTGCTATTCTTTATCAAACTTTTCATCGCCCAGCTCGAACTGAACGCAATGTAATCAAACTTATGGTTGACGCCCTAGAGAATATAAAGCCCATATGCGAAGTGGAAAAAGTAGGAATAGCAGGTACTATTTATGATGTCCCTGGGATTGTAGCCAGGGATCGTCAACAAACCTTAGCTATTCGTTGGATCCTTGAAGCAGCTTTCAAACGACGTATAAACTACAGGATAAGCTTAGAGAAATGTTCATTTGCTGAGATACTGGATGCTTACCGAAAGAGGGGAATTGCACGTAAGAAAAGGGAGAATCTTCATGGACTGGCTTCCACCAATCGAAGTTTCGCGCATTTCAGATGGTGGTAAAGTGAGACCACATAAAGAGCTCTTGCTCATTCAGTCTGATTATTCAGTAAGATATGGTTCCTTTTTCCTTTTTGTTTGAATCTTCATATAGATTCAAATTTCTCATACTCCTCCCTTCATTCATTGAGTTGGAGGAATCCATCATAGGAGGCCCGCCCGTTATGCATTGCATGAAAGAACCTTTCTTTGTATGACTTCTCTTTTGCCCTTTCCTTCATGGCTCGGCCCTGCTCGCCAGGAGGAATCTTTGATTCATGGCCAGAGATGGTGACTAAGCCGAATCCCCCGAGCGAGGACCGTTAACTACACTCTTTGAATCTCTTACTAAGCCTGTGTTTGAGCTCTATGCCTTTGCGCGCTAAGGCTTTCTTGGCTAACCCGAGCAAACCACCCTGATGAGCGCTATTTCTCGGTTAGCATTAAGTAAGAAGGTATTGAAGAAGATCTATGAGACCTCCGATCAAAGAACAGAATTAGTGCTTTAAATTGACTTCTTTCCATCCATCCTGCCCTTTTTTCAGTCGAGCGCCAAACAACGCCGGTGCTGACCGGGATGCCCTGTCCAGCGAGTATCGTGATACTACTTCAACAAGTCCCTACGTATGTTATCCTACCTTGGGACAAAAAGATTATTCCCCTTGATGTAGAGCAGACCATCCTTTTCCAAAAAGCGAGTCTTTTCCTATCTGGTCGAGGGAGTCCACTTTCTCTTCCGCAGCAAGCCTAGCCTACTTTCGTAAAGTCAACAAGGCCTTACGTTTACCGTTGTTCCCAGCCCATGGCGTATACCACCATAGCAATAGCATAAGGAGAATCCGCATATTAGTAGGGAAAGAGCCTCACTCCTAGCCTCTAGACTGAAACTTCACCTGAAAGCAAGGCTTGAGAGCAAAGGGGTGCGGTCGAATAATCCGGCTTTACTTATTCTTATTTACTTAAAAGGAAAAGCCCGGCCAAGTTCTTCTAAAGTCATTCTTTCTTCCAAGGAGCGATTGCTTGTTGGGAAGCGAGCTCAACCTTAAGTTATGAGAAAGGAGCCTAGCCTAAGGTTAAGCTCACGAGACAAAGCGAGTGCTCTTTACATAATGTACGTAATGAGAGCGTCTTTGCCCCCGAAGTTCGACTTCTTTTCTTCGATCAGATTGGGACTGAAGACCAAGACTTCATATTGAGACAAGATAAGGGGAAGCTAGAACTTCGCAGGCTGTGAATTGGTGCCCCTAGGCTCATGAAAGAAGGGGTTCCTGCTGCTGGGGATAGAAGATGATTCCGAAAACGAAAAGGAGATTTATTTAAGTAAGGCAGGGCCTCACCCGCGTAAGACTCATAAGAGGGTCTACGTCATTATTCATTCCCCATCCCGAGATGTCTAAGTAAACAGGCTTCCCTAAGCTTGAAGCAAGAATAAATGACAAGACTAATAGCGGATTCTAAATTGTAACCTCCCTTTTATCTCCGATTCATAACTAAAACATGCAGCCGATAATGGAGACAGATATATAGAAAGTGTGCAGTGAGGGTGCTTGTCAATCACTAGGTAGCCAGTCTTTACTTAACTCGGCCCAAGCAATGCCCAAAGACTCCCATGCCTTTCTTGGTTGGACCAACCCAACCGGCCATTTCCGACTTCCTGAATTGGGAGAGCAAGTCTCTCTTTTTTTGGGGGGGAGCAGAGCAGTGAAAGAATGAACCAAAGCAAATGATTGTTCTAGAATGGCTATTCCTCACAATTGCTCCTTGTGATGCAGCGGAACCGTGGCAATTAGGATCTCAAGACGCAGCAACACCTATGATGCAAGGAATAATAGACTTACATCACGATATCTTTTTCTTCCTTATTCTGATTTTTGTTTTCGTATCATGGATCTTGGTTCGCGCTTTATGGCACTTCCACTATAAAAAAAATCCAATCCCGCAAAGGATTGTTCATGGAACTACTATCGAGATTCTTTGGACCATATTTCCTAGTATCATCCTGATGTTCATTGCTATACCATCATTTGCTCTGTTATATTCAATGGACGAGGTAGTAGTAGATCCAGCCATTACTATCAAAGCTATTGGACATCAATGGTATTGGACTTATGAGTATTCGGACTATAACAGTTCCGATGAAGAGTCACTCACTTTTGACAGTTATACGATTCCAGAAGATGATCCAGAATTGGGTCAATCACGTTTATTAGAAGTGGACAATAGAGTGGTTGTACCAGAAAAAACTCATTTACGTATTATTGTAACACCTGCTGATGTACCTCATAGTTGGGCTGTACCTTCCTTAGGTGTCAAATGTGATGCTGTACCTGGTCGTTTAAATCAGACCTCTATTTCGGTACAACGAGAAGGAGTTTACTATGGTCAGTGCAGTGAGATTTGTGGAACTAATCATGCCTTTACGCGTGCGCCCGGAAACATAGGCCGACTGCTGAGCCCACTCTGGCTCAGCCGCACCACCCAGGGTGCGAGCCACCCGATAAGCAAGCTATTACAGCGAGCGGCTGGAGCAGTATGGAGCCGAGGAGCAAGGCAGTAGATAAGATAGAAGAAGGGGCCAGGCTCCCGGTGGAGGAGAGGAGACGGTTAGGATAACGAACTTGAAACGCGGAGCCCGAGCGGCCGGCGAGCGAGTGGTTAGTGGTCAATAGCGCCCTAGTTGATGGCATTCCTCTCTGCGGCTGGCACTCGAGGAACCACGGGACACTCCATACAGAGCAAGCAAGTCTTAGGGATGAGACGCCCGCGCAAGGACCTCAATTCTCATTAGGAGGTCGAACCAAGGACCTATGGAAGTCGGGGCTACCCCGTCCCCATGGGCAACGCAAGAGTGTCCCTGAGGGAGGAGTTTAGAGGCCTTATAGTAGCACGGACTTCTTTTTCTTTCTAGGTCATGCGAAGGGGGCCAGTCCAAGATCGTACTGTTCCTCTACAAAGACAACAGACGCTCTCAACGGCTAGGCGCCACTCTCTTTCTGAGTTATTCCAGCTTCTTTATGATTTCGTGTCGCGGTGAACAAACAAAACAAAAAAAAGAGGGCCGTCTCAGCGGAAGGAGAAGGACCTGCAACGGCAGAGACTACTGACCCTCTTCTTGTTTTTAGCCGTATGTTACGAGTCCGGGAAGCCTCCTCAATATGAGGGATCCCTCAAAATCAAAATAGAGAAGGGCGGGCGGGGCTTCCGCAAGAGCCTCCCCCCTCTTCCCGGTCAAGATAGATGGGAAGGAGCCCTATCAAGTCAAGTAAAGGCCATAACCAGCCTCTTTATTTATGTACGTACACTTTTGTTTCAGGGTGGGGCCGCCCTTCCTCCTGCTAATCCGGCCATTTCCGAACCTGTCTTTCTCACCCTATTCAATTCAATGGAGGACTTCTCAATTCTTGCGATTCCCAGCCCCCTTATTATATTAAAAAGACTAAAAAACAAGGCTAGGTTTTTAGTCTTTTTAAAATATCCAATACAATAAGAATAATAATAAAAAGCTCTCCTTTGAATTGAATAAGGAATAAGGTAAGGCTATGAAGCCCTTCCTTCAGCTGGTTTTGCCTTGACCCTTTACTAGGTTGGAGCTATGAAGCTTACCTTATTTATTATTAAAAAGGAAAAGGGCTTTTTCAGCTTGCTGCTCGCTTTCTCGCTTCCGAGAGGCGAAGGGGGCCTGACTTACGGTTTCCAAGCCTGGCGCGAAGCGAAGGGATTGGATTTAACCTATGATCAGATCAGTGGGCAACCATAGTTGACTTTTTTCGTGGTGTTGTTGACGTTGTTGAAAGCTAATTTTTAAGTAAGCCTCGCTTTTCGGAGCTGCTCCCAGCTTACACTATGGTAGAGGAGGTGCCGTGAAGATCTAGGAGTGTGAGCAGTACGAGCTGAAAGGCTCCCATACTGTTTGGAGGGCAGGGGGCATAGATGCCAAACAAACCTGACCCCTATCTATCGTCGTAGAAGCAGTTTCTAGGAAAGATTATGGTTCTCGGGTATCCAATCAATTAAGCCCCCAAACCGGGGAAGCTTAAGCGAAAATAAAAGAGTAGGGTGAGGGGAAAGGGGGGAAGCCACTAAATTGAAAGCTTCGCTCGCTCGCTCTAACGCTCGTTTAGTAGACAGCGAGTGGAGTGCATAAGCCCCTTTAGAGATAGGGGCAAGTACTACACGAGCTCGTAAGTCAAGTACGGAACGAGCCTTGTCTACGAAGCAGAGCGCCCTCATCTTGCTTGCTTCTGGCGAAGCTTCTAGCACTAGATAATAAGGCATTCTGGTATGGCAGGAATACGACTTTTTAGGTCGACCACTACATAGGAGCGATAGCGAAGCCAAGCCGTATAAAGGCGAGCAGCCCTTATAGCACTAGCAAACGGCCTACTTATAGCCCTATTTTCCCCTTTATTCGGGGACTTCAACGGGGCCTTACAAGCTCATAAAATGGCAATTCTTCACGTTTTCCTCAGACAGAAGAACAACGGATTGAACAGGACAGGACAACCGGGAAGGGAAGCCTGACATAGATATTGATTTGAACAAAGGAACTTAAACCGGTACCAGAAACCAAACAAGAGATGGAATTCCAGATTGAACAGATGACCGACCTACAAAAGGAGGCCAACAAGTGGATTGAATCTTTTCCAGTCTAGAGACTGGCGGATTACCTTCGAAACAAAGGTAACCGATAATCCTTCTGCTTTGGACAAGATAAGTGGACAGATGAGTTGAATAATACAGGGACAGCTAGGCGAAGGTCCCCTTTGATATCTCCCAACCTAAAGGCTTTATTCAGAGATGGGTCTTTCAACCGCCTACTCTTTCGATGAAGGGTGCACTACAAAACAATCGGTACTAAAGAGATCAAATGGGGGGATTTCGTCGATATTGAGTCGACTATAAACTACTCCTTGGAACCGTCGTTGTGTATGTAAAAGAGGGCTTTCTCATCTAAAGGCAGGGGGAGCTTTCTCACTATACAATGACCACTACGAACGAAGGACCAACGACGATGAAGGAAGAGAAGGAGGAGGAGTAGGAGCTAGCCTTTGTAGAGGCGGAATCGAATGATTACGAGATAGACAATGAGACAAAGGAGAGCACTTAGACAATTCACTTTGAGTACAGGGAAGTCTGCTGGTAGGAATTCTTCAGGACGTATTACGGTTTTTCACCGAGGGGGTGGGTCGAAGCGATTGCAGCGAAGAATTGATCTGAAACGAAGCACTTCGTCTATGGGCATTGTAGAAAGGATAGAATATGACCCTAATCGTTCTTCTCAAATCGCTCCAGTACGATGGAAAGGGGGGGCCCACCAGAGGAAATGCAAGACGATAGAAGAGTTCGCTCCGCAGCGTAAGATACTGGAATTTACCACGACCACCATCCGCGGTCCATTTGCGTTCTCTTCCCTGCCCGGGAAGGTGGATCAAAGAAAGGTAGCTTGCTTCTCTCCTAGACTGATGGCGACTTATGTAGTGGTCGGCCTTCCTACCAGAATGCCTTCTTTTTCGAAGAGCCCCTTTACTAGTACTAGTAAGGGCGCAGAAAGCAAAAAAACTTGCGCGAAGGACGTTTTCTTCTCTGCCTTCTCCTCTCCAAAGGCCAAGGGAGAGACTGCATCCCTTTCCTTCGGTAGCTCTTTTGGTTTCCCAAGGATAGCGGTAGCTGGGGCAAAGCCCGCTTTCTTCGCTCCGCGAATGAGAGAGAAAGTCAGAGGAAAAAACACGATCTCTCTTTGCGAGATCCGAAAGTGGAGAACGCATAGCATTCTCTGGGCACATAGGATCAAAGGTAAAGCAGCGCTCTCTTGGCAGAGGCGGCAAGAGACTTTAGGGCTTGTTGGAGCTTCTGAGCATAACGAATCGAAGCCGAAGACGGATCAAGGCTTTTATACCAAGGCGATAGACGAAGGGCCGAAGGATGGAACGTGCAAAGTCGATCGTGCACCTGTCGTGTGACCCGTTGGTCCTAAGCAATGTCTTGCGCGAAGCGACCCACCTAGAAAGAGCTCTCCTTTATGTTAGGGGGGCACTAAAATGGAACTTCGATCGGATGCGGGTATCAAATCCCGCCGCTGAGATGTCCAGCGGATTCCTGGGCCTTGACGAATGGCCGGCCACCTTTTACGTTAGAAGAGCAAAAGGCCCAGGGCATAGCAGGATGAACCAATGTGAATGAGTGTAAGCTTCGTTGCCCGAACACGATTGGTGCTGACCACACTAGGTGCTACCGTGGTAGCAAGAGAGGCCAGGCGGTGACAATTGATAGGTTGTCACTGAGCATTCCTAGTCACCCGGGAAGAAAGGTCAAATGGCAAGGCAAGGCCATACGCCCGTTTGGCTCCTCGCGGAGTATAGCTCACATCCAAACATCTGATTGGGGAACGGGGCAACGCCCATGAAGCTCCGGCGGAAAGGGAAGGCCTGCCAGGCCGTATGCCCATGGGTGCAGGATTCTTCGAAAAGGCGCGGGCTGACTCGGAGACCTGGGACCTTGGCTTAGCAACGAATGAAGGGAAGCTCGAAGAGCTTTCTCCGCCAGCGGCTTATGTAGTGGTCGGCCTTATAAAGCTCGCTAAGCTTCGCTTCGCTCCCCCCTATCCTTATTAAATTAAGTGGAAAATAGTAGTCGGCATTCTATAAGCGACTTGCCGAGTCTACGAAGCTTTGCTTCTTCTAGTCGGCCCGTAATGCCTCCCTTCATTTGCTTGCCTCCTTCCAGCTCAGAATGCCTAATGCCTATTATCTAGTGCTAGAAGCTAACCGCCAGAAGCTCACCCTTCGGGTGTCGCTTCCAGCGCAGGAGGCCAAGCATTCTGCTAGACGTCCCGGCCTGGGAGCCCCGTTCGCCTTTACTTTATGAGTAGTACTTAAGTAGCTAAGTTTCCAAAGGTGAACAGCCCCCTGTCCTTTATGTAAAGGGCTTCTCAGAAAAGTAAGGAAGGACGCATTCGAAAGGCCGATCACTATATCATAGGCATTCTGGTGGTAAGACCGACGACTACACTAAGGAACAAGTAAGCTTGACTGAGCAAAGAAGTCAAGGAACGAAGCTGCTTCTCTAATAGCCCTGTTGAATAGGAGGGCGAAGGCTTTTTGAAAAAGTGTTTTTTGTCTTGTAAATGCATTTTTTTTCTATTTAGAGAAAGGGGGCTTCAAGTTCTTAGGAAGAGCCGTACGAGGCAGCTCACGTACGGTTCGGGAGCCGAGCCCCAGCACAGGGGCTTAGGTCAACACTTATATAATAGCCAGTCATCAATTGGAAGCGGGCAAGATGGTGATGAATTGCGATTGGTCTAAACCTTCGACTGGCGACTTATTGCGACCTGCCCAGAATGCCTGTCCCTTTATCTTACCTTAAGAAGAAAGAGGGTGTCTTCGTACGACCAATCCTTTCCTTTGCTCTCTTTGCACTTCGGCATCCTTTTATGTATAGGTCAGGAGTTGTTTTTTTTTCCTTTCTTGCCCGATACATCTTTTGTCGAGTCCACTGTTGGGGAGGATGGGGGATCCCTGGTCTCATTCTATATGGGACCAGCGAGTCCTCTTCCGACCTCTGCTGTCTCTTGGGCGGGTTTCAAGACGAGATGGATCCAATTGAAGTGGATTCTCTTTTTTTTGGCTCTTCTTCGTCTTCCCGCGCACCTATCTCAGGCGGGGCCGATACGGCTGCTGGATGCTTCTGATCAATAGAACAAGAAGAGGAGTCAGCCAAAAAGAAAGATCACCAAAAGTAACGACCACCAAGATACGCATAGTAATTAAATCTTTTGATCACCCATTTAAGTTTAAGGAAAACCTTTTTTTGGGGCTTCCGCCTTACACAAGGAAGATTGGATTGCCTGAATCACGAGTCTTATATACTGTGTTACGATCACCTCATATTGATAAAAAGTCCAGAGAACAATTTGAAATGAAAATCAAGAAACAATTTTTGGTCATAAAAACAGAAACGCATGAATTGCGCAAGAAGTTCTTTCGGTTAAAACGCCGTGCGACTCGGAGGACATAAGACTTCTTGGTCAAGCCAAAAAGATTTCCGACTGGATGCTCCTACCCCACCATGCCTGTCCTTTTACCTTACCTTAAGAAGAAAGAGGAGGTATGAAGCGTGGGAAAGAATGCAAGAAGTGTATGATACAACAGGTAACCTTAAGGGGTGGCGGCAAACCTCTTGATTGATCAACGTGAGTGAACTGTGCTTAGACGCTTCGTAAAACCGCACCGATCTACGAGAGGAGCTGATAGATGAGTAGGCTTCCTCTTTCGATTCACGGAATGTGATCTGGGACACGATGGGAGTTTGCGTGTCTCGGTAGGAAAGAGATCACCGGAGTATAGCACAAGATCGCCTTTTCTTGCTGCCATGGGGTCGACCTGTGAACAAGGTAAACCCAATGGGAACCAAAAAACGGGGGGTACCGCATTGGGCAGAAGACGATCCAAAAAGCGAAGGCTCACCCAGCTGAAGGAAGGAGCTTTGGAAGCTTACCTTATTATTAAAAGGGAAAGGGGCAACCTATCTTACTAATAAGAAGAAAGGGGGTGAGATAGGCAAGAGGTAGCTTGCTTCCAAGCCGGCCCGGCCGCGAGGAATCAAGAGATCTTTTCCGGTGCTGACTTGGATCTCGGGTGACGGAATAAGGCGGCCAGAAGCGACGAGCAGTCGCGGTCGAAGCTTGGCTACAGCGAAGCGCTTACCAAGCGCGAAAGAAAGGGCCTTCGCCACTTGAGCCGTATGCGGGGGAACTCGCACGTGCGGTTCTTAGGGGGGGAGAGCTAGTAGGAGCCATCCCATCTCAATAGCGTATATTTGGAGCTCAATATGAAATTTTATTTTCTTGCAAGACCCGTTCGGATAAGGGAAAATTCCAGAGATTGCTTCGAAGTAAGATCCTTGCGTTGACCCTTTCCTGAACCAGAACCGGGGGAGGGTGAGAGGAAAAGGTGATCAAAATGTCCCATCAATAAAGTGAGGGCTTTCCGGACCTTCCCCCCCCCCTCACTCCCCCTTTTTCAATAAATAATAAATAAGCCCCGCTCCCTAAGGGGGCCCCTCTCTGATAAGGAAGGATAAGAGCAATCGGCCGAATGATTGTTATTCCACTTACAGTTAGAGCGCCTCTATCGAAGCAGAACAAGTCTAAGAATCCAGCCCTGGTTTTCGGGAATTCCATTTCGATCCAAATATCCGAAGTCAGTCTTGGAGCTGGTAGGGGCGGACATACCAACCTATCCACTGAAAGATGAGATGAAGGAGCAGAAGGGACAGCATGACAGGGGGAATAATTTTGGATTGATGCGGGAGCTCTACTCACTGGGATGACCAAAGGAGGTCCATTCCAAGGAGGAAGGGGTTCTCTTCCGAAATAGTTGACTGCATGGACCTCTGTTGCCTCTTTGATCTTAGAGAGGTCAGCAGACAACCTTGTCGGTTACCCCCGGGATCGGGATAAAGGCTATTCTTTTTTCTAAGGTAATGCCAGGTTCTGAGGAGGAGACTTAGTCTGTGTTCGGACACACTTTCTCTCCACCATAACAAACTTTGCCGAAACGTCGACCGCAATCATCGTTGATTGGGATCATTATTTCCTTTTTCAAAGACAGTCTACTTATTAAACAGATGTCCAACAAAAGCAGTGCAAAACAAGACGACCGTCTGTAGACCAACGTTATGGAAAAGGGTTGGAAGATCTTACTTAATTAAATAGGGCCTCCGTGTTGTTAGGTCTTCGACACCTTAATATCAACAAAAAGAAAGTCTGATACGTGAGTTGCACGGAAAAATGGCGTCGGCGCTTTTTTACTTTTTTGTTTAATTTAGCAATCATTTAAAAAAAGAAAACAATAATTACGAAAGTAAGGAACTCATTTCTGACAACTATCTTTTTGAAGCAGATAGTTCACAGTGCTTATTCTATAGAGACTCTAAAATAAAAGCCAACTCATGAATCCATTCCTTCGACACCTGGGCATCAGTATCAGTATGTCCGTACTTTTTCGCGTGCTCTGGGACTGGGACTTGACTTGGTGCGTCGCTTTCTTGGCTCCATTTCTTGACTGGCTGGATTTTTTTCTTTCTGCCATGGAGAGATTGCCTCTGCCTTTCGGGGAAGGTGGAAGCGGAGCCAGCTCTTCGAAGAAACCAACTATTCCCGATCTAAATCTTCCCGCTACTCAAGTAGCTTCCCCGTCCCCGGGTGCGGCTCAAGAGGCCCTGCCGCAGGCGGCAGCACCGGAAGAAGTTGCCCACCCCGATCTCGATCAAGAAGAGCGTGCTGCACTTCTTCTCGAAGTGCAGGCGTTGATAATAGAACAGCTGCAAGAGGAGTCTAAAAAGGCACAGGGGGTGCGGCTGTCCGTGCTATTTCCGGAAATGAGGGAAGTAGACTCCAGTGCCGCGGAGTCGATAATGTATTACGACTTAGAAATCTCCCGGGAGACAGATGCCGAAAGCCTCCGGGAATGGGTGGAGAAAATAAGAGATGACCCAAATCTCCTTAAGCCGCTCATTAAAGATTACCTTCCAAAAAGAAGGTAATCGAAGGGTCTTAAGGGCCATTTGGAACTATGATCTCTCTGGATTTTCTTCTTTCTTTTTTTCGGTATGCCGCTCCGCGAGCAAGGAGCGAAAGAACCAAGTGTGCTGTGGTGATGTCCGAATTTGCACCTATTTGTATCTATTTAGTGATCAGTTCGCTAGTTTCTTTGATCCCACTCGGTCTTCCTTTTCTATTTTCTTCCAATAGTTCTACCTATCCAGAAAAATTGTCGGCCTACGAATGTGGTTTCGATCCTTCCGGTGATGCCAGAAGTCGTTTCGATATACGATTTTATCTTGTTTCAATTTTATTTATTATTCCTGATCCGGAAGTAACCTTTTCCTTTCCTTGGGCAGTACCTCCCAACAAGATTGATCCCTTTGGATCTTGGTCCATGATGGCCTTTTTATTGATTTTGACGATTGGATCTCTCTATGAATGGAAAAGGGGTGCTTCGGATCGGGAGTAACCACTAGTGAGAGGGCAAAAATAGGGGGGAAGGACAAAGGAAATAGCGATGCCTACATTAAATCAATTGATTCGTCATGGTAGAGAAGAAAAACGGCGCACGGACCGTACTCGAGCTTTGGATCAATGTCCCCAGAAGGAAGGAGTATGCCCGCGTGTTTCAACGAGAACACCGAAAAAACCTAATTCAGCTCTACGTAAGATAGCCAAAGTACAGTTGAGCAATAAACATGATATATTTGCTTACATTCCAGGCGAAGGTCATAATTCGCAGGAACATTCTAAGGTCTTAATAAGAGGAGGTAGAGTAAAAGATTCGCCAGGTGTGAAATCCCACTGTATTCGAGGAGTCAGGGATTTGCTGGGAATTCCGGATCGAAGAAGAGGGAGATCCAAATATGGTGCGGAAAAACCCAAATCGAGATGAATGGAAGATGCCTCTGGAACTTGTTTTTCTCGGTCAGTATAAGGAAAGTTTATCGAGCTCAGGTATGGTATGGGCGACTCAATCACATGTGCTCGACTGAATATGCAGCCACGGAACTGCTAAATCCCTCGTGAGACTCCAGTTCCGGTCAATCGTGTCAGCCTTCATCACCGCTGCTTTGGCGACCCGACTGAACGAATGCGGTGACGCGACTTGTGTAGCGAGGAGCTTTCCGCAGTGAATTCAATCTATGAATTCACAGTGGGACGTTCTCAATCCAAAGTGGACTTTTGGGTCAAAGCCTAGACCAAAGGTGCCTAATAGCGTGGGGAGACTAATCGGGTAACGAATCCCATCCTCAGCTAAACCAAGCCCCGGGTGGTAGCCTAATCGAAGAAGTTGAGCTTGTGCCCAAGCCCACCTTTTTCTAAAATCTCAACGTGGGATAGAGGAGGTTTGGAACCCTCATCGCGAATTTCATGTGGGATATCCACAAAGGATACCAAGGTCTAAAAAGCCAAGGGCGTGCTAGCCTTTGCCAGCCTGATGGACTTGTGAAGTGGACAGAAGTTCCATAATCGAGATCTGGGCAGGAAGATTTTATTAACTGGTTGGGTCTGTGGCTGCGAATGAGAAATTCTTCCCGATCTGGTGGTATTGACTGACGCTGTCTGTAGCACAAGGGAAGGGTATTGATGCAAATCAAGCCTCAATGAAATGGACCTAGCCAAGTGTGGGATAGCCGTTCTGCTAGGCTTCCCCACCATGTCGATGGGCGCCCCGACCGCTGCTTGGCGTGGGGTAGCATAAGTCGTTTCCAGTGAAGAGGTGAGCGGTTTTCGAGAATCTGCCACCTCGAGGACTGAAATGTTTGGAGTAGTATAAGATAGTTGAGGATTTTGTGCTACAAAAATAGGCATAACCATAGGAGAAGGAATCGTCACTAGCGGTTGTTTAGGTGCCGTAGACTGCTTGTCAAAGTTTCCATAACAGGGTGGCACTGCACCATAAGGATGAGAAGTCTGATTCTGTAACTCTAGAAGATAGATCTCTCTGCTGCTTTGATAGCATAGGTTCCTCAAACTCTTGTTATAGAGCTTTCTAATGGCCTTGTAGCTAGTTGAAAAGATAGCTAGAGGAATCTATTTTTTTATTAGGGATATGATTAGGATATAAAATCCTTACCCTATTCCCCCTTCTTTTTTCGTTCCGCTCTTCTCTTCCTTCGCTGCTTGAATGAAGGAATAAAGCATGATTGCGAACTACACTAAGATGCAGATAAACTCGTTAGCGGGAAGAACAACGACTAGCAGTATGAGGAAATCAAATCAAAAAAGGCTAGGGTTGCTTTCTCTGTTGGTTGAATTCGCCACTAGGTGGAATCAGACCTTCGGCTCTCGATTGCTGCTTGATTACCTATGTCGCTTGCATTAATCTTTCTTCACTTTCAGTTGACCAGCGTGCTTGGCTTCCTACTGAGTTCGAGTGAGGGTCTTTCACCTGAAAGAAAGTTTTTGCTCAGGTAATTGACTACTAAGATGGACCGCTCGTCATGAATCGCCTCCATTGTCCTACAGTACTTGCTAAAAAATAAGATGAACATTCGCTTTCTAGGTGACAATTATTCCCATCTAAAAATCCAAGGCCGGTTTTGGGTACATTCGTCTTGTCACGACGACGGTTTCTAGCGAGCGAGTCTGTCCGGCTTAAAGGGAGGTGTCTTCTCAGCAACTCGTGTAATGTCGTCGTCCTATGTTATGTATGAGGTGATTGATCTCTATGGTTCTCTCCGAAGGTTCAACAAGCTATTAGCTATGCGAGGGTTTTTTAGAGTAGAGAGCTCTCTTTTTTCTCTATCGTAGCACCACACGAGTACCCCTCTTCTGTCCTGTCCAGGCAGTCTGTAGGCAGCAGAACTTAGTGAGATCAAAGCTCAGCAGGATGAACGGCGGATAGGAGCCATCAACCGACCCGCTTCAGACAAATGTATGTCTGCCTCCATCATCATCTTTTTCATTCATGACAGATGAAGATTACAATAGTCTCAGATACAATACATAAAGAACCTGGGTGCATGCAAGAAGGACATTTTCAATGCTTGCTTGAGCGGCGGCTTCGGCTCGTTCTTTCTGGACGGAGATAGAGTTAATCTTTTTTGCAGTTTCTGAACAGTCACCTTGCCCCGATCCAACTCTTGTCTGGTCTTCTCCATTTCTTTGTTGATCAGATTCACATAGATATTCGCTTGTACAAGTTCTGCATAAAGTTCTTTTATCTGTTGTTCAAGCCTTTCTTTGAGCAGGGCGAACTATTTTCTTTTACAACTCACTCATCCGATCTTTTGTTAACGACTCCTTCTTCTCGGCCAGCCGCTTGACTTCTTGCACCGCTTTTTCATGAACTTCCCGTAAGGTTTGTTCTTTTTGGGTTTCCCGGTAGAATTCCAAGTCATTTCTTTCTTTATTCATCTTCATTTCCAGGGCTTGTCTGACTCTTGCAATTAGAGGCTCCGTTATGAACCCGTATGAATGAAGACCCTCCAGGCTGGTCTCATTTCTCTTTTTGGGTTGGAGTCCTCCAGGTGACTTTTAGCGCTCTCTCGATAAGGAGGGGAAGTCCTCTTTCAACACCTATCCTCATTCATTGTAGTAACATTGCCCTTTCTATGATTGTCGCGTTCTCCCGGACGTAACTTGGATTAGCCGGATATTTGACGAAAGATTCTCTGGCCCGGGTTAAATATATGTCTTCCGCCGTATTTCAGTTGTTGTTGCTGCTTGGGCACTTGGTTGAACCGGTACCTCAACAGCACTTGTCCTTGCCGGGGCCCCCTCTCCCATTGGTGCGCTGGAGACGGTTCTTTCTGTATCTTCGTCTTCTCCTCCTTCTGAGTCAAACAGATAAAACATGTGAATGAAGATAGATTGACCTCCTTCTTCTGACCCGGCCTCTTCTTTTTCTTCCTCCCGGATAGGTGCTTTTCCTTTTTCTTTTGACGAAAGCGGTTGAGTTTCTGTGCCCGGATGATCCGGCACTCTTCTTGCTTCGTCTGGCTGATCCGACTCAGTGATTATTTCGTCTGGTTGTACCCTCATTCCATCCATCCCTTCCCCGGTAGGTCGAGCTATTTAACCCTCTCCCTTCGGTCGAGCTTCATTAAATCCAGCCTTGCCTTCGACGACTCAAACTAGGAGTGACCATTGTTTTCTTGTAGTTTCCATATGTCAGTGACCTTGTCCGATAGGTTGCCCAATGGTGCAAGTGTTACTTAGGTGTTCCCGATCGACTAACTGTTGTGAGAATTAGTGAATTAGGAGTTGTGCCTTAATCTTCCGAAGCTGCTTGAAAGTCTTTTTACTTATGGCATAACCGATCCTGCTAGTTAGCAAGCCTTGCCATTCGGATGAAAGGAATATCATATGAAAGCCTGATTCTTCCCTTATCAATCTTTGAGATGCCTGGTTGTGCCAATTTCCTTAGTTGACAATATTACTTTTATGCCTGGCGGCAACTCGGATCTTATGTTCTTTAGATGCCCAGCTTATCCGCCAGTTGTCTGGCTGCAAAAGGAAGAGGTTCAAACTCTGAAAGCCGAAGACGAAGCGAGGAAGGCAGCTACAGCAGCAGATAAGGAAGAGATTTAGGCAACTTCAGAGTCTTCATTGACCTACCGGACTCTAAAGGAAAGGTACACTTATTTGGAAACTAGAAACTTGCCGGTTTCAAAGCGAAACTCGATCTTACTTTAACACAAGGGCCGGTGGACATCATTGATAGTGGCATCTCTGTTTGCGCACATTGGAGAAAGTGCTCTGCTAGTGAAATCGGTCCATTTACACCTACAATTCTTTCAACCAAGGCCGAGCACTCTTCTTCTCGAATTTTTTTTGGATGCACTCTCGCTTTAAGTTAAGTAGCTGAAACCTCTATGTAGAAAAGTTTCTTATTTCGAAATGAATGGCATTCTAGAAGCTCTCACTCAAACAAGGACTTCCTATACTGTACTAAAGCGGAATCAGTGGACATAGAGTATGTCCCCCTCCTGACGTTCTCCTAGCGGGTGAACTCTCAATAGCGATTGAAGCTCCTTATGCCTGGTTCCGAAAAACTCTCCCTTCAGAGCTACCCTTGCCTGAAAGCAGAAGAGGTAGCTTACTAACCTACTGGAGTAAGTAGTCTTGTCCGAAAGCCTCAGGCGAAAAGACAGCTTAAAAGTAACAAGGTTCTGAAAGAAAGACAAGCCTTAAGTTAAGGCAACTAAAGCTAGGAAGGTAGGTTAAAGTGACTAGTCTTTCTTATCCGAAAGCAAGCAAGATAACAAGGGAGGTTTTAGGCAACTCGCAGGTTTCGAGATGGGTTTCCTTGCGGGTGTGTTCACTTGTTTTCCTATTCAAGTTCTGGTTCCTATTTAAGAAAGTTAAGATTGTTATTGCCACCACTTAACCTACACTGGTTGAAAGGTTAAATGGTTCATTTTTCTTAACTTCAGATGAGTTAGGTTCTTTACGCAAAGAAGTCAGGCTTTCTTCCAGGTAGAAGCCCATTCCTTTTCAACAATCCAAATTTTGGTTTTTTTCTTTCTAGTTGAGATAAGGGGAGTAGAAGACGGAGAGGGGGGCAGTCACCAGTGACGAAAGGAGCTAGTTACCATAGGAGCTACAGATTCCGAAAGCTGTACTACTGTCTTCTGGGGCGAACTCCCTATCTTGATCGAAGTCCTGAAAGGCTTGCTTATGGTAGTCCTAGGTCTATAAGACGTAGGCTTATCAAACTGAGTTAATTGCATAGTCAAGAGGAACTAAGTGCTGGTGATCGGAACGTGGAGAACTCAGGCCGCTGGTAGTAGAGGAGAGGCTCAGAACCCATTTCCCGGCTTATACTATATAAGATGGCCGGTTTGCTCAGCAGGCTCCCTATCTTAAAAAAAGATCTTTTGGGTTAGCCAATCCAGTAAAGGAGCGGCGTGCAGTCTTCCTCCTTTCCAGCTCTGAATCAAATAAAATATTTCGGACTGACATTTCTGACTGGAATGATTAAAGAACTGCATCTCATTCCTTCGGGGACTTATGTTTTTCCTACTTGTACTGTATGTACTGACTGCCTGCCTCAATGCCCGTTGACTTACTGGTCACGTTACTGAGTTCCTAGGAACGAGCAAGGAAGGATTTTGAGCCCCAACGACAAAGGAACCTACGGGCGGGGCATTTTCGGGGAGTAGCCCGCTTCCCATTACTCAATAGGGCAATTCCTCGCACATAATTAAGGGAGCCATTGAAAGGTGACTAAAACACCAGA
>CAIGRT010176514.1:0-18802 GCA_903798405.1 Fraxinus platypoda
CACCCTTTATAACCCCCCCCCCCCCAATTTTCTTGCGCAACAGTGGCGGTTTCTCACCCCACCCACCCCCTTTCTAACCTCTATTTTTCGTCGTAGTGCCGAACCACTACGGTGCATCGACAATTTCTACTTGCTGTGAGCCGTAGCTGCTGCAGGAGTGAGTCGACGTCACCCCTACCCACACCCTTTCTAACCCACCATTTTTCGGCGCAGCGACCAACGAATAGCTTTGCTCGTAGCGAGCCGCCGCTGCTTTAGGGGTGAGTGTTGTCATGTTTTTTTGAACGGCCTGAAATTCATTTGGTGGGTGGTTGTTTTGATCAGATCTATTATTTAATGTGGTGGTATATGCGATTATTTGATCGGATGTGGTGGGTAGTTGTTTCATCAGATCTGTTGTTTAGCCTGAGTTTTGGGGTGGTTAGTATTTTGCAAATGGTGCCGCAGATTTGTTTGTGGTGACCCTTTGTGACCACGTATGTGTTTATTGTGATCGGTTGTGACCAATTATGTCTTCATTGTGACTGTCTGTGACCAGATTAACAATGAGTCACAAATTAGAATGATTTGATCACAGACAGTCATACTGAATACAAATTTTGGTCACAATTAGTCACAGATAATACATGTAACTTGGTTACATACAATAACAAATTAGACTGACTTGGTCATAGATGATCTAGTCACGTTAGTCACAGATAACACGGGTATGGTTAGAATCAATAAATCTAGTCACATATAACACAGTTAGCCACAAATCTTGTCAACAAAAATGTAACACTACTGCCACCACACAGTACTTAAAACTTTGCTATCACCTTACCACCCCCACCACCATTAAACAGATCAACTCCGATATACTTTTATCACCTGCAATGCACCATCACCACCACCACGCAAATATATTCTCTAACACAGTGCCACCTCATCATCACCACCACCACCTGTAAAATTATTTGTGTTTGTAAATGTGTATAGAGAGAGAAAAGCTTCCGTAGAGAGTGAAAACATTTTTAGTTTTTAAATTTTTCTACAGGGAGGTACGGTGGGGGTTGGGTCCGTTAGGATGGGGAGTGTAAAGAGATTTGAATTTCTGGAGATTTCTGGGATGGGGTGGGGTGGGGTGGGGTGTAATATTAATATGTCAATTAATGTAGAGAGAGAATAAATGTATATTATAATATAATTATATATTTAATAATTTGATTTATCATCTGATTTATGAAATATTTTAGGGAGTTTGTTAATTTTGAAATGTGATTTTTATATGTAGAAGTTATGTATTGTTCCTAATATTTAAAGCTTCTCGAATTCTTCTGTGTTGAAATCACTGGGCCTATTCATGAGGAAGCCCTTTAACGCCCTCCTCTATTTCACATTTTTCTTCTCATCTTCACTTAATTCTTTCATCTCCAGCTATAGGCTTATGGCCAACTTCCTCGCTTGAACTGTTTTCTACTTTTGAGTTCTTTGGTATTTTCCTCCATTTCCATGACTTTATTTTCCATTAAATGCGACAGCCATGTGGTAATGTTACAACACCTGGGAGCAACGAGGCGCACCTGTAGCATGACCAGTGGCGGACCCAGGATTTCGAGTCAGCACGGGCGGACGTAGATCATCGACCGTTGTGCAATAAAATATTAAGAGCTCGTTTAATGTCCATTTTTTGCAAAAAAAAANGATTTCGAGTCAGCACGGGCGACCGTGGATCGTCGACCGTTGTCAGCAATAAAATATTAAGAGCACCGTTTGATGCCCATTTTTTATTGCAAAAAATGTATTTTGAAATAGTGAATTGATGGAGAATGTGGTTAAAAATAAGGAAAATTTTTTGAATTTGCATGTAATATTATTTTATTGAAAAATGTGTGGTTGAAAGAAGAGAAAAAAATGCATTTTGAAAAAAAAATCAAACAAGGACTACAATTTAAATATAACAATTATTTTGTTCAAACTGAACATATATAAGTTTGTTATAAAAATTAACAATATTCATCAAATGATATTGTGGCCGAATTTTGTATAATTCAAAGGAAGAGCACGGGTTCAAATTTTTACAATTGCATTAAAATCATTAGAATGTAATAAATATTATTCTGGTAAACTTATTATCAAATTCCATGAGTGTCACAATGGTCAAGCGTTCAATTTCTTACCGTGAGGTTAGAGGTTCGAATTCTCTCCCTTATTCCATTTAATTTTGGCAAAAATTGTAGAATTAAAAATATTTCACAATAAGAATGTTGGGAAAGGGATTTGAAATTGGGACCTCTCAGGTGAATGTGCAAGTTCTTGCTAGCTGAGCTACAAGAAATGACTTAAAAAAAAGGAACTTATCAGGTATATAATCTCAAATGTTTATTCATTGTAAAAAAAAAAAAAACTGTTCCGCTGGATCTAGCACGGGCGGCCGCCGAGGCTCGCCGGGTGCTGGGTCCGCCCCTGAGCATGACATAGACGAACAAGCATAAAAAATAATGATAATTGACTTAAAAACATTTTTATTTTGGACGGTTATATTGCTATCACAATTTTTTTTTAATACACCATATTTTAATTGTCATTAAATTTCTCAATCTTTGTTCATTGTAAAAATTATTTTCTTAATTTTTTTCGTCGAATTCTAATATTCAACGTTCCATTAATTAGTACATGTCGTCCTTAATAATAATTTACATCAAAATATTTTGTTTTCATACTTTGATATGGAAAAAATATTTTTTTTCGTAACTTTTGTTTATTTATTTTTTAAAAAATATGATGAAAAAATAAGTTATTTTAAATCATTTCAACGAAATTTTGGACATAAAAGTATTATTAAATACAAAAATGTGTTAATTAATGGAAAGTTTGATGACAAAAATGAAATAAAAAATCAGTAGAAATATAAGTGTTATAATGAGCAAAGATTAAAAAAATTAAATGTAATTAAAATGTGGTGTAAGAAATAAAAATTATAGTTTGAATATAATCGACCTTTTATGTTTTGCTTGTTTTGTCTAAATTAATTATATCTTTCAATTTGGCGCAATACTTTTTAAGATTACGCAAAGATTATGCAAAACTTCCCTGGTAAAATGATGAATTTATTGTACTCTTTAAATAAACAAAAAGAAAATGAAAAATAATTGTAATAATCTTTTCAAAAAGTGTAATAAGTTCAACTTAATTTTTTTCTTTTTTTAAGACATACCAAAAAAAAAAAAAAAGGGGTTCATCTTCCCAACCTAATTTTGTTAATTTTGTTTATAGTATTATGAATTAGATTGTACGTATTTTTCATTATTTAATATTATATGTACGAATAAATTATTTAAATAGATTGAGGAACTTGAAAAGAAAGAAAGAGAGAGAAACAAATTAATGTACCATTGTTGCATATGCCTAATTTTTCATTCAAACAAATTGATACTATAACCGACACTGAAATATATTTTTGTCCCTGTCTTTTTTTTCCTCATACTTTCACACTCTACTCCACCTCGCTCCCCCACTTCTTTCTGAAATCGTTGGGCTGTTGGACTAGGTGGCTGAGAACCTCATCCAAAGTGATTGATCACCTCTCCAAATATACAATATATTCCCTCCGAAGTGATTCTTCCGAGGTGACAATAGTTATGTCGAAGTGGCACTTTCTATGTGAGGTTCCTCCTGCTGCAATGCATCTTTTTTGACATCTTGTGAATGGTATTCTTTACATACACCACCTCCGCTAAAAGATATTCCATATAAAAGATACTCTCCATGTTTGACAAATTTGGCGGCTTGCAACATATATGCACACTTTTTCGGTACTTTTTAAGTTGTCTTTATGACCCGTGGTGAATTTTTTTTAGCTTGTGTCAGGCGGACACGGGTATAGGACAGTTAAAATTGACATGGAATTGACATGGTTCGACTAATGAGCCATTGAGATGAATTTACGTATCAAGCATCTAATGGACATTACCTCTGCTCTCTTTATATAAAAACTCACATTTGTGCCTCCGAAGGGAAGCTTAATCCAAGCAATGCAACAATAACTTCAACACATTGCAAAGATTTCGGTATTCTCTCTTTAAATTGGCACCGTACCCATATTTTCATTCATTATGTTCCTCCTAAACCCGAAAAAGTTTGTTGATCCATTTGATTTGAGTGTCGGAGTACACGCGATTTTCGAAGTCCTCATCGAAACTATGGTCACGAGCAGTTTAATGTGGTTGTTCAAGTATACATGTGAACGGAAGAGAAGTTAAGATTCATTGGCCATGCGACACACTCGAAATTCAAGGTCAACACAAGTCTTACCAGCATGTTTCTCAAAATAAGTAACTAGCTTACGTTAAATTTTTTTAGCCAAACATGCAGAAAAAGCTACGGATTTGTGGATAAATGATTAGAATTAGAGCATCCAAGGGTGTTTGTTGCAGTGAAGTAGGAAAATAGTGTACTTTGATCGTCGCTTATAACCTCATATTTGTAACAACTCCTAAATTACTTATAGGTTATAAGTAGCTATCGATTACCAAAAAATAATTTGTGCAATATTTGACAAGTGAGAAACTATGGCTGTTGTCACCCTGTGGTTTTTGGGCACTCATCAAACCCTACATGGCTGGCCTTGAGTGGGTTCCCACTTTATTCAAATTATCATAGGAATTAATTTGATTGGGACAATATTCTTGTGATAATAATATCTTGTGATGGTAATGTTAGTTACCAATACAAGTTGGATTGGACCATTTTTCTTTCCTTTTTGTTACTCTTGAAATTGGGTTAAATATATTATCAGTCGACTTATAACATTATTTCATTTTAATCACTGTATTTTTTATTTTCTGTTTCAAGTATCACTCCATCTAACTTCACGTACTGAACTAAATGATGGCAATGTTAAAACTATGTAGCACTCACACATGAGGATTACCAATTATGTTCATGTGATGGTTGGCAGAATTCACCTTGGTGCTGCTGATACTAACGTGCACCTGTGGTCCAAGCTTTACTGTTATAACTGTATTATATTCTCACGTGTACTGCACACACAATTTGTTACAATTCTCTTGTTCACCACTCCAAAGCTCTTTATAAATTGTATCACATTCAGTGTAATATTATGTGATTGAATATAATAGTTCTGATTCAATTTAGAACTCCTTCATTCTTGTTAACCTTTGCTTCATCATTTCTATCAAAGTTTAACTTGGTATCAGAGCCTTAATGGCTAACACCGGATCTAATGTTAATACGCAATCAACCCAGCCAGAATCAAACACGCTGATACCTTCAATGTTGGGAGAAAATCAGACACCAGTGTTTGGTATAAGCATTGCTCAAGTGCCTCCAGTGAAGCTTGATAGGAATAATTTTCTGCTATGGAAGAACATGGTTATGCCCATCATTAAGGGGCACAACCTTAAAGGATTCATCACAGGAACAAAGGCATGTCTAGTTGAGTTTCTGGCAACACAAACTGCAGGCTCTATTGGTGTTACCGTTGAAATGACACCAAACACTGAATATGGAAAATGGATGTCCACAGATCAACTACTGATGGGCTGGCTCTATTCTTCAATGACTACTGAGATTGCCATGAGAGTAATGAGGTCCACAACCTCCCACAACCTCTAGAATGCTGTCCAGGAGAGCTTTGGGGTGATGAATAAGTCGAGAGTTACATTTCTCATAAGTGAACTTCAAAGGACAAGGAAATGCATGATGATGAGCATTGATCAGTACTTAAACACAATCAAGGAACTTGCAAACAACCTAGAATCATCCCTCATAATGATCTTGTTATTTAAGTGCTTGCTAGACTTGATGAAGAATACACACATATCATGGTTCAAATCAATAGCAGAGAATCCATTACTTGGCATGAATTGCAATCTATATTGATGACCTTTGAGAGTCGGATTGAGCACCTTAATGTTGTGAAAAACAACTTAGCCTCAGTTAACTTGAGTCACACCTTAGCAAATTTCATGCACAAATCAAGTACAAACAAATGAGATAGATATAACTTTGGAGGAAGAAACTACAACAACAGATGAGGAAGAAGTAGGGGTGTTTACCAGACAAACTGAGAACATAGGACCATGCCAAATCTGTGGATTGAATAATCATTCAGCTGACAAGTGTTTTAACCGCTATGATGAAAGGTATATGGGTACAAGACCTCATCAGCACCATCAAAACAACATCCCAAAACCAGCAGCATTTATAGCTTCTCCAGTACCATTGCAGATCCGTCTTGGTTTGCAGATTCAAGAGCCAGCAACCATGTAACTTCTGAGAAGAAGAACTTGTCTGAGGCACATGAATATGGTGGTAATGAAAAACTTACTGTTGGTAATGGTAATAAACTGCACAGTTTACATATTTGTACCAATCACTTAAACACACTGAATGACAAATCACTGACTCTAAGTAATGTGCTGCTAGTGCCTTCTATCAAGAAAAATCTAATAAGTGTGTCTCAATTAACATCTGATAATAGTTTATTTATGGAGTTTTATTCTGATTTCTGTGTTGTGAAGGACAAATAAACAAATGAGGTGTTGCTGGAAGGGAAGCTTAAGGATGGACTTTATCTAGTTGAGCACCCAAGTCAAGCCAAAAGTTCTACCTATCAACAGTCAGTCAGTCCACTTCAACATTTCAATAAGTTGAATCCCACAACATTTTTTGCTAAGTCCAAATTGTCCAAAAATCTCACTGAAAATGAGTCAAAATTGAAACAGTGGCATATGAGACTTGGACATCCTACAACTTCTGTGATGTCTCAAGTATTCAAACATTGTAATAAAAACTCAATGCTAATGAAATCAATCAATTCTATGATGCTTGTCAACTTGGTAAATCACATTCCTTGCGATTCAAACTATCTGATTCACATGCCATTTTCCCTCATGACTTGATTCACTCAGACGTCTGGGGTCCAGCACCTATAAATTCAACCTCGGGCTTTAGATACTATATCTTCTTCAGGGATGACTATAGTAGATATACATAGATATATACCATGAAAAACAAATCTGATGCCTTGAACCTGTTCAATCAGTTCAAAAATTTGGTTGAAAATAAGTTTGGTAGGAGAATTAAAACTCTTCAATCTGATTTGAGAGGTGAATTCAGAGCATTCACTGACTTAGATTCAAAATCTGGAATTGAAATGCATTTGTCTTGTCCTCACACTTGAGCTCAAAATGGGAGAGCTGAGAGAAAACATAGACATATAACAGAAATCGGTTTGACCCTTCTTACTCAAGCAAACATGCCTTTACATTATTGGTGGGAAGCCTTTCATACGGCCACATTTCTGATCAATAGACTACCTACACCTGTTCTTGAAATGAAAGTACCATATCAAGTTCTAAATAATGAACAAGTAGATTATAAATCACTCAAAACCTTTGGTTGTGCCCGCTTCCCTTGTCTCATACCATATCAAGAACATAAGATCACTTTCCATTCCACAAAGTGTATGTTTCTTGGCTTTAGTAATTCTCACAAAGGGTATAAATGTCTTAGCCAAACAGAAAGGGTGTACATATCCAGGCATGTAGTTTTTAATGAGAAAGAGTTTCCATTTCAATCCGATTTTCTCAATAAAAGAAACAATTCAGAGAACTCTGAAACGGTCATCCATTATCTACCCTTTCATACTCCTTCAAACTGTAGCCTAACTTGCTCAACTGATGAATTTCATCCTAATGTAACCCTAACAACAACTCACAGTCCAGATCAAGCTGAAAATGTGATGACTGAGGAAACTGAAAATGAAAATACGGAGACTAATACTGAAGGTGCTTACATTGAAACTCAAGAAGGGACATGAAGTGCTCAGATAGAGCAAACTGAAGTGAATGATGAGGTGCATTTAAGAGTGGCAGAACAAAGAAACCAGGTTGTAGAACACCCTATGATCACCAGAAGCAAAGCAGGTATTTTTAAACCTAAAGCCTACTCTACTCAATGCAAAGAGTACAATATACAGCAGGACAGACTAGAACCTAACAATGTTGTTGAGGCTCTGTCAAACAGAAGTTGGAAAGAAGCAATGGAGGATAAATACAAAGCACTGATGAGAAATAAAACCTGGGAACTTGTACCACCTTAGATCAGTCAAAATGTAATAGGAAATAAATGGGCCTTTAGAGTTAAGTGTGATATTGAAGGGAGAATATTGAAACACAAAGCAAGACTTGTTGCTAAAGGGTTCTTGTAGACCTCAGGTGTGGATTATCATGACACTTTCAGCCCAGTCATAAAAGCCTCAACTCTGACAATAATCCTTGCTCTTGTAATCCCTAAGAATTGGATTATCAGACAAGTAGACATCAACAATACTTTTTTGAACGGAAAACTTGAAGAAGAGGTCTATATGAGGCAGCCGGAAGGTTTCATTGACAAGGCAAAACCTACCTTTGTCTACAAACTTAAAATAGCACTCTATGGACTCAAGCAAACACCTAGAGCATGGTATGAGAAGCCAACGAAGACCCTTTTGGACTGGAAGTTTTCAAAGTCAAAGGCAGATAGCTCATTATTCTTTTACATGAATCATAAGCAAGTAATATTTGTCTTGGTATATGTTGATGATATAGTGATTACAGGCAATGATCAGAAAGTGCTGCAGGATTTCATTGATAATTTTAAAATTTGCTCTGAAAGACATGGGAGAGTTGCATATTTTTTTGGGAATTGAGGTTAGAAGAGGAGAATCAAGCATGCACATAACTCAAGTCAAGTACACGAGACCTACTGGAAAGATTTAATCTTGAACATGTTAAACCCTGTGCAACACCTATAACAGTAGGCAAGATTATCTCCAGAAGTGATGGTGAAAAAATGGCAGATCCCTCTCTTTATAGGAGTGCTATAGGTGAATTGCAATACTTAGCTACACACGGCCTAATATAACCTTTGCAGTTAACAAAATGAGTAAATTCTTGCAAACACCTTCAGATGTTCATTGGAAGGCAGAGAATTTTCAGGTATCTAAATCATAAGAAAATAGTCAAGAGAATTTTCAAAGGACTGGCAGAATTCATATTACTGGTTTTGCTGATGCAGATTGGGCATCATGCCCTTCAGCCCTGATGATAGAAGGTCAACAGCTGGTTCTTGTATCTACTTGGGAGACACATTGGTGGCCTGGTCTTCGAAAAAACAACACGTTGTGGCTAGGTCTAGCACTAAGTCAGAATATAGAGCCTTAGCACAAGCATCAGCTGAAATAACCTAGATTGAATCACTGCTCAAAGAAATCGAATTATACTGTGTTTTTCCTCCTATAATTTGGTGTGAGAATCTTAATGCAAGTGCTTTAGCTTCAAATCCAGTCTATCATGCCCGAACCAAGCACATTGAGCTGGATATACATTTTGTCAAGGACAAAGTTCTTGAAGGAAAGCTGAACATTCCATCGTCTGGTCAAATTGCTGACCTGCTTACCAAACCCCTCTCACAAGCCAAGTTTCTATATTTGAAGAACAAGTTGGGAGTTAAAGAATGAACTCCAACTTGAGGGGGAATGTTAAAACTATGTAGCACTTACACCCGAGAATTACCAATTCTGTTCACGTGATGGTTGGCAAAATTCACCTTGTTGCTGCTGATACTAACGTGCACCTGTGGTCCAAGCTTTACTGTTATAACTGTATTATATTCTCACGTGTACTGCACACACAATTTGTTACAATTCTTACTTGTTCACCACTCCAAAGCTCTTTATAAATTGTATCACATTCAATGTAATATTATGTGATTGAATATAATAGTTCCAATTCAATTTAGAACTTGTTAACCTTAGCTTCATCATTTCTATCAAAGTTTAACCGGCTCATGTGGATAATATGCTAGTGCATTATTTTATCATGGAACTAGACAAACACTAGTCTTGATTAAAAAAAAGTCGGGTTTTTATTTTATTTTATTTTATTTTTACAAAATTTGAAGACATGACTTATCTGACAATACAATTTTTTGCATAGCTATTTTTTGAATCAACGTTATTGCATAGCTAAATTATAAAAATAACGAATTAATGTATTTTCTACGTTGCATCATCATTTTCGTTAACAATGTCAATAATATGTCAATTTGGCGAGATGGGATGCTTAAGACAAAAATGAAATTACATTACGAACTTCGAACAGAAAAAGTTCGGTAATCAAATGGAATAACAATGTAAGTTAGGTGACTAACAATGTCTTTTACTCTATTGAAGTTGATTTGATCTTTAAATTTAAGATTTTTGGTGTTCAATAATACGAGAGATTTTTTGTTTGGAACTAAGGTAGAATAAGGCCTTTTAACTCTTCATGGAATCTTGAAATGTAGATGACTAATGATTTTCTTTCACATGAAATTAAGGAACTTTTTAAAATTTCTATAAGATTATTGTTCATTTTCCTCTCGTCGTGAGTAAAGTGATCTAATTTTTCAATAATCGAGTTACTTTCAAAACTCTTGGAAGAGGCAAACTGGCATTTACTAATTAAAGTTACACAAAAAATATGTTGAGGATTAATTAGATTTCCCCAAAAATTGTACTCCTCCCGTCCCATAAAGATAGGTTTATTTTCATTTTTACACAGATTAAAAAAAGTAATTAATAAAGTTGAAAATATAAATTATTCTTATATGTTTTCTAATATACCTCACATTAAATAATTGTTTAAATATGACTAGTTTTTACTTGTTGATAACTAGACATATTAAATATGAACATATTAAAAAACTAAAAAAATCAAATATACCCTCAATAAAGAAAGTGGCCTATAATTTGGGACAAATGAAAAAGAAAAGAAAATCTACCTTTATGGGACGGGGAGGGAGTATGATTTTGAATAATGTCACTTTGCTAAAAAGTAGGCGACATAATGGTTTACTTAATAGGTGTTGGTAAAATGTGATTGGATGAAAAGACTGACTGTATTTTAAACAGTTCAATGATAGATTATCATGTAGCATTATGTCAACCATTATGCCTATGTAGCATGATTTATTTATTTTTAAAATTGATTAGACTCCCTTGCTAAGTTTGCCTAAAGTTCTAAGTAAAAGATGATTGTTTTGCAAAGTCTCCAAGGCTGACATTATTGGCCCCCAAATACTTTGTTCATTTGTTGAACCTTTTTTCTGCATGAAGACATTACACAAATGCCAAATCAAGAAACAAAAATAATACATAGCTAAAGATTAGAAAAAATACCCTGTTTAGTAGTGGTTGGAGCAGTTCAAGAAAGAATGTCCTCTCTCATTCTTTGGTTTTTGGATAAGAAGAACCACATTTTTATTTCTTGCTAATCCCATTCTTAATTCTTCGTATAGGGTTTCTTCAAATTTTCCAAGAGCTCAGGTCAAATCGGTGTTCTCTCCATAGAGGACTCAAAATCAAAGCCATGGATTCCTTTCACAGCAAATTGTTGTTCTGTGGAAGATCATGCAATTTGTAGAAACTTTAGCAGGTGCAGGCCATCTAGGTCTGATTTTTCCAAGTATGTTGCACCATTACCTTCATTTCGAAGGTTGACATTTTCTGACCTTAGTACTAGGTCAAATTCTACAAGGATTAATGAAGATCTTCAACAGTCTTTTGGACAGGATTTGTATGATTTCCATCTTAGCGAATTGCGGGGTGTTAAGCAGAATTTTTCGAACAATTTCTTGTTAGGTGAAGGGAGTGTTGGAAGTTGGAACTGTGCATAAAGGGTATGTTGATGACAGTTTAAGGCCAGGATTAAAGGCTCAAGCTGTTGCTGTTAAGCTTCTTTATATTGAAGGGCTTCAAGGGCACTATGAATGGCTTGTAAGATTTTCCTCACATATTTTTATTTTATTTTATTTTTTAAATTTTTTGTCTATCATGACATATTTGATTGACTATTTTCATATGATTTAGAGCACACTAGACCTATTAAAGGTATGTATAATACATTCTGTTGAAAAAAGTCGGCTATTAAGTATGACCGAACTTGCTTCACATGTAACATGTTTCATGGATATGGCCATGAGAGGATTAATCTTGGAGGACTTTGTTATACATCTTTCTCAGTGTAAGGTGTATATATGAGCAAATTACCCCAATCCCTACATTTCAAGTTTAAGTTCGAAAAATTAGGTGTTTATTTATTTTTTATTTTTTTCAAAAGTCACCTCACCTCACCATATTGATCCAAAACGAAGTAGTAGTCTCTGGAAGAGATGTGTGGGGGTAGAGGAAGTTGTGTAGTGTGATGGAGGAGAACGGTAGAAAAAGATGTCTGCTTCTGAGGTTTGTCTGGAGGAGTGTGATAGAGGTGATGGTGGAGGAGAACAACGGGAGGTAAGGTTGTTGCTAGCACTAGCAGTGGAGAAATCGGGTAAAGGAGAGAGAAGAGTTGGGATGGAAAAAATACTGATTGTGGCCAATTAAGTGTGTGGACATGACTAATAAAATGATTTGTAACCTATTAATTGCGTGACTCATAAATTATGAGCATGTGAATGTTACATTGTATTTTGAGACTTGTAAATTGTATGGTATGTAACTGTGGTCTATTTAATTAAATTGTAGGCCACAACATTTTAATAGAGGTCACAAATATGACTACTTGATTTTTGAAAAAAATTCACAAGTTTGTTAATTGTAAATTTATATTTTTAAGTATTTGTAGTTATAAATTTTTCTCAACATATATGTTGAAAAGGAAATGTCCTTATTCTCTTGAACTTAAAAATGTAGACAAATTCAGTGGGCCCACATGTTGGCCTCCTGGCCCATTGTACATAAGCAAAATGTTAGGGATGGCAACGAAGCGGGTATGGGACGGGTCGGTCACTCCCACCCCGTCCCATCGGATATTTTTGTTATCTTGCCACATCCCCATACCCGTTTAAAGCGGGACAGGGCCGTTCGGGGCAGGATCACCCCATTTATTTTTCTTTTTATTTTTTATTTATTTTATTTTTTGCTTTTATTTTTTTTATGTATTTACTTAATAAATATTATTACTTTTTTACCAATTTGTAAGAAACAATTTATGTTCTCTTTAAAATATTATTTTTGTTTGATAAAAAACTTAAATTTAAAATTAATTTTAAACGGAACGGATAGCGTGACAGGGACTATTCGCTCCGTCTCGTACCTGCTTCGAGGCCATGACCCTCACCCCGTCTCCGTCCCGTTTACCCGATTGGGCGGGGATTCCCAACCAATTTGGGTCGGGGTCCCACGGATTTNAATTTAAATTTAAAATTAACTTCAAACGGGACGGGGACTATGATTCCCGTACCCGCTTCATACCCGCTTCGGAGCAATGGCTCTCGTCTCATCCCCGCTCCGTTTACCCGATTTAGTAGGTAATCCCGGCTCCGTTCGGAGCGAGATTTCGGGTTGAACGAATTTTTTTGTCATCCCTACAAAATGTGCTTTGGTGAACAAAACTCAAGTTTTTGGCCCCACTTGGAATATATATCATTCCAAATTATTTGAATCTTACAAATCATAACGTTCTTTAATCTCATTATAAAATAAGAAAATATAATTACATAATCCCATAAACTACCCTAGATTTTGTGAATTATTATTTAGACTAATAACCAATACATTTTTCTTGAAGGCCGAAGTGATATTTCTTGGGCAGCTAAGGCATCCAAATTTGGTCAAGTTGATTGGTTATTGTTGTGAGGATGAAGATCGACTTCTTGTATATGAATTCATGCCTCGAGGTAGCCTCGAAAATCATTTATTCAAGAGTAAGTTTAAGAGAAAAATCAAGAAATTTGTAAAAAAAATTACTCTAAATTGTTAATTAGTACACCAAATTGTATTCTCAATAAATTTGTAATCGACATTTTTTTTTTCTTTTTTGACAGGGTTATCGATCTCATTGCCATGGTGCACAAGATTGAAAATTGCTATTGGTGCAGCAAAAGGGCTTGTTTTATTGCATGGAGCTGAAAAACCTGTTATGTATTGTGATTTCAAAACCTCAAATATATTACTAGATTCCGTACGTAATTATTATGTACTTTACAAACATGTTTATTGGATAAGAATGAGGCAAATATAAAATTGGGGGTTGAAAAATACAATATTACGTTTTTGCAGGATTTCAATGCTAAATTATCAGATTTCGGACTTGCAAAAATGGGTCCTGAAGGATCAAACACCCATGTGACTACTCGAGTGATGGGAACATATGGATATGCAGCTCCTGAGTATGTAAACACAGGTAAGAAATTAGTTAGATAAAAGTCTGTCGATTTGGCCTTTGGTCATCCAACCTCGACTAAGTCCGAAATCTAGAGAATTCGTTCATTTGCAATTTGAAATTATAAAAAGTAATTCTTTTACAATATTGAATTGAATTAGTCTGTATAATTTTTTTAAATAATTCCTGACTCCTATCTAGTGGTTAAATCTATTTTGTCATATAATGCAGGCCATCTTACCACGAAGAGTGATATCTATAGTTTCGGAGTCGTCCTCCTCGAACTAGTGACAGGGAGAAGAGCAATGGAAAAAACAAGGCCCAAAAACGAGCAAAACCTGGTGGATTGGGCCAAACCCTACTTGACCGGTACCCAAAGGCTGCGGTATATAGTGGACCCGAGACTTGACAGTCAGTATTCTGTAAAGGGTGCCAAGGAAATGGCCCTTTTGGCATTACAGTGTGTAAGTCTACAACCAAGAGACAGACCCAAAATGCCAGCAATTATTGAAACTCTTGAAAGCCGGGCCTGCAGCATTTGAGGGATATGGCTGTTACTTCGGGCCAGTGGCCCGCATCACCTAAATCGGGCCGAAATAATGCTGCCCATTATGCCAAAGGGAGAAAGGAGAGTGGATTTGTGTGCGAGAATTCTGTTGTTGCTGCTAGTCCTAAGGTTAGGAGCAAATAACCATGATACTTGTAATAATATTATTATGTGATGTAAACCGAGTTGTGCTAGTAATGTATAGTTGGAGATGTAAAACGTACTGTAACGTATTGGCATGATTTGATTTTGAGATGATTCAAAATGAGCGATAGACTAACATGATCTTGTTTGGGAATAGACTATGTCTACATGACCTTTTTTACTTCGTCGGGTCTAAAATTCTTGGCCCCCAACTTCAGCGCAATAGGAGTTGTTATCAGTGATGGAACTAAGATTCAGATCTAATGTGAACCTAATTTAACTATTGAATTTTTTTTCTAATACAAAATCCAATACTATAAAAAATTAAAAAATTAAAAATCATATAATTTTTTTTTCTCAAATTTCAGTGGGATCAAGGACCCCATTGGTCCCACCTTCCTCCGCTACTGGTTATTATGAGCAAGAGGCCAAGACAAACCAACAAACCCGAAGAGCCAATAGGCTTGCTTAGAAGGGTACTTTGTTTTTTATATAAAGTCTACCCCTACAAACTTACACAGAATACGGGTCTAGATATGTACGTTGAAATAGGATTTAAATCTACGATCAATCAATTAACTGTAGATCGCTCTACGACCAATGAAACTTAATTGATCATCAATTCCATTATGGAGAACAATGGCAGAATTAAAACAACATTGCCTTAAAATCAATTACTTACATCACAAAATTCTTAAAACCTGCCCAAACAGTTACTGGTAACTTTCATTGGTCAAAATTGCACATTAAGGTGCATGCGTCAACTTTGGACAACAATAATGATTTGACTTTTTGGATTTTTTTTAAAGTAATAATGAGTCAATCTTAATCAAGCCTCGTAGCTTTAGTTGTCAACTAAATATTGGAATTTCACCTAAAAAGCCAACATATTGACCATATGAATTTTCTTTATCTACTCAATTGTCCCAAAATATGTAAAAGTACTCATTTTTAAATACAACCAAGTTTACATGACAAAAAAGGAAAAAAAAAATTAAGTATGCTGTCCCATTTTTTAAAATTCATTTTTTTAAAATCATTTTCAATAACATATTTTACAGGATCAACAACTTCTATCGATTTTTTAATCACACTTGTCAAAAAGTACTAAAAATATGCTTTTTAACTATATATAGGGACTAAATATAAATTTTTGAGTTACTAAGAATATGAGCAAGTCAAATTGCGTGGGGGCTGCACTTTTTCACATAAAGAAGCAAAAAATATGCACTCAAATCCAATTTTCCTGCCTAAACACTTTGCTTAAATGTGTGCCTAACTTCCCCACGAAAAAAGCCTTACACTTCCCTTAACTTTTCAACTATGATCTTTCTTTTTTTCTTTTTCATCTACTGGAAATAAACTCCAAAAATAACCAATTTGCGCACCATTTCACACCAAACATCCAAGAAAGTATGGCTATGAACAACAAGCCCAAGAAACCATTATTCAACCTTAAATCCAACCTTGCCATTACCCTATTCTTCATTGTTGTGTTCACAATTCCAGCTCTACTTTTCCTTCATACACCATCAACTTCGATTTGTACGACGTTTTCGTCTAACAATAAGGCATGGTCGGGAGATCTTCGGAATGCAGAATTCGCTTGGAATCATCTTAAATTCTTCGATGAAGAGCCCGCGTTAAGGAGTCTAAAAATCGCGGCCTTCTCTAGGAAATGGCCTACTAGCACCACCCCTGGTGGCATGGAACGTCACGCGCATACATTGCACACCGCTCTAGCACAACGGGGACATCAAGTGCATGTATTCACTTCACCCCCTCTTGATGATACCAAATCTCAGGAAGAAATTCGTACTAAAAGAAGTCATGTCTCATCACCTATTATACACTGGCACGAGGGAGAACCTGGGAAATGGAGATACAACAAGGCATGGGAACAATTTCAAGAAGAAAACAAACGCGAACCTTTTGATGTAATTCATTCAGAAAGCGTTGCACTCCCATTCTGGTTGGCTCGAAATCTATCTAACCTTGCTGTTTCATGGCACGGGATCGCGCTAGAGAGTGTGCAATCGAGTATCTACCAAGACTTGGCACGCCGGCCTAATGAGCCCATGTCACCTACATTCAACAACGGCCTGCAAGGAGTAATCCCAAAAGTCTTAAACGAAATTCGATTTTTTAGAAATTATGCACATCATGTGGCTATAAGTGACAGTTGTGGCGAAATGCTAAGAGATGTCTACCAAATCCCCCATCGACGTGTCCATGTGATCATCAATGGAGTCGATGAGGATGATTTTCACGAAGATTTAAGATTGGGACAAGAATTTAGATCCAAAATTGGTATCCCCCAAAATGCTAGTATAGTTCTAGGTGTTGCAGGAAGACTAGTGAAGGACAAAGGCCATTCCCTTTTACACGAGGCCTTTTCGAAACTCAAGCTAAAATACCCCAATGTCTACTTAATCGTGGCAGGTTCTGGTCCATGGCAACAAAGGTACAAAGATTTAGGGCCTCAATCCATTGTTCTTGGATCGATGAGTCCATCCGAATTGCGTACTTTCTACAATGCAATCGACATTTTTGTTAATCCGACGCTTAGGCCACAAGGGCTTGATCTTACACTTATGGAGGCTATGATGAGTGGAAAACCAGTTATGGCATCAAGATTTCCCAGTATTAAAGGGACAATTGTGGTTAAGGATGAATTTGGTTTCATGTTTTCGCCTAATGTCGAATCACTGTCAGAGGCATTGGAACTGGTTGTGTCTGAAGGCTCAAATAGGCTATTGCTGAGAGGAAAAACATGTAGAGAATATGCAGCTTCCATGTTTACAGCAAGAAAGATGGCTTTGGCTTATGAAAGATTGTTCCTTTGTATCAAGAATGAAACATATTGTATGTACCCAAAAGAAGTTTGAGATTTTATTTTTTTTTTTTGTTAGATCATTTTCAATGTATAGAATTTGTTATTCGTCAGAATATTATTCAATAAATTTGCAACGATCGAGTTCAATTTTAATCACATTTTATGGGACACGCAACTTTTATCAATTTTTCAATTACAAATTTTATCGACTTCTATCAAAATCTGCTAATTTTTTTTTATCAAAAACTTTGTCAAACAACCCCTAAATATCCTTTCTATACAAGTAGATGACCTTTTGCATGTACAGGTATAAAAATGCTATATGAGTTGGTCCAACTTTCATCACTGTGCCAAATTTTGTGCTTTGACCTACGCATATTTCACGTGCCTCATGCATAGGCTATTGCTTAATAAACGTGCCAACTACACATGCTATGCCCACCCTACCCCACCCCCACCCAACACTACATTAAACACAAAATAATTATCCCAACAAATTTAAAATGTAACAAAAAACATAAAATAAAAGATAATAACTAACATAAAATGTGTTGATGTGGAATTATTTCATGTGTGCTCTATAAGCATAACGTCTAAGTGCTAAAAGTTAGACAAATAAGATTAGTTAGTAAGTTCGACCACCAGAAGCAAGAGTTCGGTGGCACTTACTCCCTCCAAGGTGAAGAAAGTGTGGATAAAATTAAAACTAATACACGACTAATTGCAGTTACTAAGGATTCATGTAACCGACTCCAAATTGATTAAGAACAAGACTTAATTCGTTTGAATTCTTGATCTTTCTGCAATTTTCATCAGACTTGTCGACAAAATTGATACTGAATAACAATAAAAATATCTAGTTTCATCTTACAATTTCATTAGGGAAGAATTTCAGTTATTTTGTGATCACATTGTAAGATAGTTTCATTAATACAATATTGTTGATCTTCTGCTTTGTTCAAACCTGTCATAAGCAGGCCTGGCTCTTAAGAATAGCAGTAAACTTGGGGCTAATCCCAAGATAGAAATGCATCCGCACAATGCAAAGGTTAAGTCATACACTATAACAAAAATAGTCATTTGCAA
>CAIGRT010176540.1:0-10742 GCA_903798405.1 Fraxinus platypoda
CCCTTGCCAAGATCTTTTAGGAGATCTCCAAAGTCACGTCCCTGACTGATTGATGGGACATGTGGCAGGTCACCAACGGTCAATTCAGTTGACATGTCAGAAACCATTCAATGTCCGCCAACCTACGGATTGACACCTATGAGTTGATGACTCATACGGGATTTGAAGCCACGTGCCCCTTCATCCAACGGTCCACCTCTTCCCTCCCTTAGTATAAATACCCCCATACTGATAAGAGTAGGAGATCCGAATTTTGCTAGCTTTACACCATAACTTTCAACATATACTCAAACATTCCGGTGACCATCTCGCCACCAGACATAACTTCCCGATTAGTTGAAACGCTGACTTGATCGTCGGAGTGCTCGCGGCTGCTTCCAACCCCACTGGAAAATGCCACAAGTGACTAACGGTGTGCTATCGTGTGCAGGGAGAAGCTGACGTGAAAATTTATCATGTTGGCCACGTGTCCGAGCCATTTTTCGGGGTCAACATATTTGTTGGCAATTGTTCAATTTATTAAAAAGTTGCTAACAAATTTTAAATAATTATGGATTTAATTTCTGTTTTACTATTCAAAAACTTCAAAGTTTTATTTGTTTTATTTTATTAATTACGACAGAATTATGAAACTGATTTTTTTTTTTGTCAAAATTTTGAAAAACTACCTGTCGAAACATACACGTTAGTATTTAGTCAAGAAAAATTTACGTGATTTTTCGTGCTATTTTCTAACGTTGTACATATGTTTTAAGTGACATTTGTTAGCGAATTTTTCAAAAAAATATTGTGGATTGAATCCCACACAAAATATCTTTTAATAGCTTGACACAGAGAGGGGCGAAGCTAGGAAAGTAATTCAGTGCGGACACAATTTATTGATGTTGAACGTCGAGTTTTTGGGTATGAATTTATGATGATAAATATATAAAACAATATTACGACAATACTAAAAATGACATAGTTTATAAATTACACTTGTTTTTTGCGAGTTTTCATACTTTGATATCATTGTACAATAACTTCATTATCGAGTTTCAAAAATATATATTTTTCTACATAAACAATTGTGCTATCATTCACTGATCACCCATCCAATTACGCAATCTATCATTTACAATGCTCGTTGCAGAAAAGACTCTCTCCACAGTGGTAGCAACCGGTAGAATCAATACTAAAGTCAAAAGTTTGTAAACCAATGGATATACCACATTTTTCTTTATCATAACTAACTTTTCTACAATATCATAATTAAAATATAGTTTAATTGTTAAAAAACCGTGGTGCGATTATATATATACTTTTACAATGAATTTGTACAAGCAATTTGACAAGAAGTGAGGTTAAAGATCTTCACCATTGATTTCAAAAATAGTTTTTCAAATCAATGGACATGATGTCTGTTAATTTACACATTGTCAAATTAGTTGTACAAGTAGCATGATTAATTTAGCATAAACAAAATTTATTTTAAGAAAAAAAAATGACTCTCTTTACTGAATAATAAGGAAAAAAAATTAAGGTCTTCAAGTGCATTTGGGACTAATTTAGGCAATGAACTTTAAAATATTCTGATACACTAGTTTTAAAGTATCAACAACATTTCTCTTTAGCTTTTTTTATTCGAGATATTATTTGCTACGACGAGTTCACAAACTCCATGGACAAGCCAAGTAGATAGCGTTTTTGTATTTCTATTTTCTTCTTACCTCACTCTCCCATCTCACAAAAAGGTGAGAGTAAGCTCCACAAACTAAACCATAACCCTATGGCATACACATTCATCGAAATTCTAATGCTTGAATAATTTCAATTTGTAGCGTAATTTTAATGGCAATCGCGAGTATGAGTTTCAATTTGGTAAGAGCGTTCAAAGGACTGTCAATTGGTTCTGGTTCGCCTTCATCTTTCTTGCGAGGAGATTTTGGTTCGATTAACGTCACACAGAAAGTTTCCGTGTCGTTACGATTTAAATCGCCGCTGACGATTGAGTCGGCGCCCAAGAAAGGAGCTGGAAGCACTAAGAACGGTTGGGATTTGCCGAACCAAAGGCTTGGAGTTAAAATCTACGGTGACCAAGTCGCCAAGCCTGGTGCCATTATCGTTTGCCAACGTGGTACCAAGGTAACAGAGACAATGATGGATTGGAACTTGGAAGGTGGTATCGGCGAGAGTGAGAGGTGAAGGGGTGAAGGCTGATAGAAAAATTGGAATTTGGAATTTGGGTTTTCTCGACTCTTGGGCAGTTGGGCTGGACAACAATGTCTTTAATTTAAAAAAAAAAAAAAATGTAAAGTCAATAGGTTGGGCCCAAAAGTCTAGACCATAAAGGGTTCCGCCCCTGGACACAGACAAATAATAAAAACTAAAGGATGTGAAANAAAAAAAAATGTAAAGTCAATAGGTTGGGCCCAAAAGTCTAGACCATAAAGGGTTCCGCCCCTGGACACAGACAAATAATAAAAACTAAAGGATGTGAAAGATTGCAAGTTTGAAACTTGTATGAGAAGAAAATGAGTTATAGGCAATTGAATTGTTTAAAATTTATTTGCATGAAAATTATTAATTAAATGTATTTGATTGGTTTAATTTTCAACTTAGAAAATATTTTACTTATCCGTTTTTTATTGGTGGCAGATGAGAGAGAGAATTGCTTGGAAAAAGAAAACCTACTCTTCCCTAAAGAAAACATTTTTTTCTTGTTTTAGAGAAAAATATGATCATATAATCAATTTTTAGATAATATTTTATACGAAAAAAATGTCTTTCAAATATCACAAAAGTGGGACATTGGATAAAAATGATATTTTACTAGAAAATAAAGTCAATCAAACACATTCTAATGGTACATTATTTGATATCAATCGATGGAGTTAGCGTGCGCTTAGGTGTGGGCAGGGGCGAAATCAGGAATATTGTTCAGCACGAGTATAATTTAATCAATGTCGAACTCTTAGTTTTTGGTTATGGATTTAATGATGATAAAAATATAAAATAATATTACAACAATATTAAAAATGATATGGTTTATAAATTACACTTGCGAGTTTTCATACTTTCATATCGATGTATAGTTATCAATCTTCAAAAATATATTTTTCTTTGCATAAACAATTGTGGTATCATTCATTCACAGTCCAGCCGATTGTGCAAGTATCATTTACAATGCTCCTTGCAGAAAGTACTCTCCACAGTAGCGGTAGCATCCAGTAGAATTAACGCTAAAGTTAAAAAATTGTAAACCAATGGTGGATATACCTTACTTTTCTTTGTCATAACTGACTTCTCTGCAAGATGTTATTCAATCTGCAAACTCTTTATTAGAGCGCATGTCAGTTATTAAGCAATTTAATTTGCTTAATTAATTAAAGCGGGACATTTCTTTGATATGCTGTACGTGGTTTCCAAGCCAATTATTAAGCAATTTTCGCAGGCTAGAGAGTAAAGAGAAGGAAAAGAACATAAAACATGAGTTCTTTACGGTCATATTTCCTCTTTCCTAAACTAAGCAACAAACATCTGTTGTGCATTCAAAATCGATGTCCTGAAAAATTCTTGAAATTCAGATATTACTAATCGCAACCAATCCATTTTCTATATCCAACGGAAGCAAATGCCAAGAAAATTCGGGGCAAGAAATCCCATATCAAAAATCAAATAGTACAATCAAACCAGGAATCTTGAAGCTAAAAAACTCATATTTAACTTTTATAACATCTCATCAATTTATAGAATTTTCTAGTATTATAGTCATTTTAACATTGAATTGGACTGTTTAACCATAAGAAAGATACTTCTTGCTTGATGTTAAAAAAAAAAAAAAAAAAGGTTAGTTCTTGTTCATTAGGAATCCAAGTGCTACACAACAGAAAGGTTGAGGATCTATATGCTTCATTGTAACATTAGGGTACCTAAATTCTATATATTGGAAAGGTTGGGGCGTCAAGTGTAATTTTCCTTAAAATAACAAAAATTAAATATAAAGTTGAAAATTTGCGGAAGCTGAATATGCCCATAGACGAACACATAAATCCTTGTACGCGATTCAACTGAAACGATGTTTAAATTTATTAAATGAACTATTAACTATTGCAGCGTGTAGTGATTGAGCTATGACTCGAATTCAATGGAATCATAAACTAACTACGTCTTTTCACAAATATTTTCTGCTCCTTCTACCATCTGTGCCATATTTTTCAAAACCCAACTCAAACAATAAAAATCATGCTCCGAAATTTTTTTCGAACAGATAAATCATAGAAACTACTCAATTAACTTTAGAAATTCTATGTAACTGAAAAGAGAAAATTCTTTTTTCTTATTATTTTCTTTTTCTGCCAATTGAAAAGGGTAATACTAATGCTCATATAAACATATCATGTTAATATATAGAAATGCAATAAAGCTGCACGTACATGAATTTTTAACAGAGATTGAATAGGGTGCTGACGTGGCAGCACCCTATTAGCCTTTTTTTTCCTTCCAATGCTAACTTGCCAAGTGTATTTTCTGTTAAAATTTTGTAAAATCTTCATGTGCTCATAACATTGTTCATAGAAATGAGAAAAATGAGTGAGTTTTTAAGTATGGACAAGGATTGGGGCGAGACGGGTGTAAAGGTCAAAGGATTATTGAATAAATAGTTGATAATTGGAATTTATATCATTTTAAATTTTTTTTTAATCACGTATTTTTCTAATAAAATAATTTTACGTGTAAGCTCATATTAATTTTCTTTCCTCTCTCAATGCAATTTGCTAATGAAGGATCTGATTTTGACGTTTCGACATGGACCCAATAAACAAATAACATATTTGGAAAGTTAATTAACTTTTAACTAAAATTTTATTTAAACAAAAAAATAAAATAAAATCCAGTTGGAGCATCCCACCCTTCAGCCATTAGTAATGTATAGGGTCGGTCATGAGATTATAAATGTCTTAAGTATTCTAAAAGTATGTCCCGCTTTCATTTAATTAAGAAATTCAACTATGGAAAAAAAAAATTTAAAGCTACAAAAAAACCTTCTACAAAATGATAATGCTGTGATCAAGAAAATTATTACTTTAGAGGGATTATTAATTTATCAATAACTTTATCAATAGAGAGTGAAGTCATTTCTAATGAATGCTGTATTTTACTAGCTGTTTCTCTTAAACAAGTTTCAAGTATTGTAATTCTAAATATTTTTTGCAAAATAGAAAACATACCAATTTGTATATACATTGGAAAAAAAGGGGTATGGAGTTGAGTTCAATATTTTGTAGTTATTTTAACACACGTTTGATGGCCATTCCTTTGAAAAAATGATTTTTTTATTTTTTTTTATTTTTAAGAATGCGTAGTTAAAAAATAAGGAATTTTTTTAAAATTCACATGCAAAATATTTTATTGTTGAAAATAAGTATGAGAATTAAAGAATTTTGTTTTAAAGGAAGACAATTAGAGCTTACATAACAACTTATCCCCAACGTCTCGTATAGTGTTATTTTGAAGAATTATATACATCATTGTACTTATATTTCAGGCATGGAAATAACTAAAACATTTTATTAACAATGTTAGAATACCACACATCGATTACATGAAAGATTCAATGCTATCTGACGTGATGAAATTTAGAACTTAATTGGAGTTCAATGACCAATTGAAACAAATGAAAGTGTAGTGACTCAATTAAAATTTGGCTAAAAGTTCAGTAACATAACATGATGTGAAATTTACCCTCTATTTCTCAATTCTTAATTGTGTTCCCAAGTATCATTTCATAGTATCCTAGACACGTATTTGCACTCCCATGACATCACTGGGAAAGCAAATATTCTTATATACCACAAAATAATATCAATTCATTAATTAGCCAACAGCAATTGTTTTTAATCAATTGCAATGTCGAGTTTTCTATACACTAGATTCTAGGGACCACTGCCAACCATACAAGGATTCAACAATATTTTACAACTGTCCAAATAAAGGGGCTGGTGGCTAATGAGATGCAATGATTTCACATGTTAAAGAGAGTCAACATCTAGGAAGGTTGGTTTTTCACATTCCAATCCCCATTATTGAATGCTGAAGAGATAAACTCAAGGCAAAGTTTAGAGACCAAAAATGAAGAAATCAATTGAAGATATATCCTATCTTCTTGTGCTAGCATCCTTACTGTCCATCCTGAAGAGTTCCACCGCAATTGATACCATCAATACAACTCAGACCCTCAGAGATGGCGACACCCTGGTTTCATCAGGGGGATTCTTTGAACTGGGATTTTTTAGCCCTGGTAATTCCAACAATCGGTACGTGGGAATATGGTACAAGAATATACCCAGTAAAACTGTTGTTTGGGTTGCCAACAAAGAAATTCCGCTAACGAGTATATCAGGCATCCTGAAGATCATAGAGCCTGGCATCTTGGTTCTTCTGAATGACATTAATAACATTATATGGTCTTCGAAAACGACAAGAGTTGCTCAAACTCCAATTGTGCAGTTGTTGGACTCTGGGAATCTCGTCCTAAGAGAAGTAAATGACAATGATCAAGAGAATTTTCTTTGGCAGAGTTTTGATTATCTAAGCAATACATTTCTACCAAACATGAATTTTGGCCGGAACTATGCAACGGGTATAGAGAGCTACCTGTCATCATGGAAGAGCGGTGAGGACCCAGCTCCAGGAAACTTCACACTTCACTTGGATCCAACTGGATATCCACAAATATTCATAAAAAGAGGTAATATTACTACATGTAGAATGGGAAATTGGAACGGTGTTCGCTTTAGTGGAGCAACAGATGTGAGAGGTAAAAGATCCTTGTATGGATCAATAATAATGAACAAGAACAAGACATACTATAGGGAAGATGTCCTTGACCGATCAGTTATTTTGAGAATTACATTGAGTCAGAATGGTGTATGGCAACGCTGGAGATGGGTCGAGGGAACCCAGGGCTGGGTCAATTTCCAGATTTTACCAGTTGATAGTTGTGATACTTACAAATTCTGTGGTGCTTATAGTAGTTGCAATGTAACAAAATCTCCAGCATGTACATGTTTCAGTAGTTTTGTGCCAAAAGATCCAAAAGGTTGGATTATGGAAAATTGGTCAAATGGGTGCATTCGAAGGACCCCATTGAATTGCAAGGGTGATGTATTTTTGAAGTATTCTAAAATTAAATTGCCAGACTCGAGATATTCCTGGTTTAACGAGAGCATGACACTCGAAGAATGCAGAGTGGCGTGTTTAAAGAATTGTTCTTGCATGGCATATACACAATTAGATATTAGCAGAGAGAGAGGTGGGTGCTTATTTTGGTATGGAGACTTGATAGACATCAGAGATCTACTTGTTGATGGACAAGATATTTACATTAGAATGGCTCCTTCCGAGTTGGGAAAGAATATCAACAAACTCGCTGAGGATTCGAAAAGAAAGAGAAGAATAATATTTATATCAAGTTTGACATCATCGATGGGAGTTGTTCTGCTAGGCCTGAGCTTGATGCTATACTTTTGGAAGAGGGAGAAGAATGATTCAAAGGGGAGAACAGGAGGTAAGCCACCTCCACCATTTCATGATGAAGGAAAAGGAAAATTAACACTTAGAACATAATGAACAATATGTACATGCATACATACGTATAAATAAGCAAGTAAAGTGCAAACGCATCCCACAGGGCAACACTCTCTTTTCAACTACTCTCAGCTGAGTTATATCCTCATATTACTAATGTTTCAGGAAGTACTAGCAAAGACTTTGAGCTGCCATTGTTCGACTTATCTACAATTTCAAAGGCCACCAATAACTTTTCAATCAACAACAAGCTTGGACAAGGTGGATATGGGCTTGTTTTTAAGGTAAAATGTGCGCAATCTATATGTGGACGGTACCTTGAGAAAATTAGAGCAGAAGATGAACAAATGCTAAAAGTCATGAAATCCTAGATACCTTCAAATACTTGAATCACTTATAAAATCCTCTTGTTTTTCAACTATTGATCTTTTTTTTTTTTTTTTGAAATTATTCATATGTTGAACTCTATGAGAAATGCAGCCTTGGAAAAAAGTTTTGTGAAAACTCTTCTTAAATGTTTTGAAAAGATAATAAACATTTTCCTTCAGCATAATTTTCAAATATTTGCTTCTCTTATTATAAGAGATGGTCTCCTCAAATTCAATCACACGATATCAATGTAGCCTAGTAGACATTTTATCAAAGAGTAAAAGATGAATTTCAGCTCCGTTCGTACATCTGTACCAATGTTCATATCCCTTTTCTAGTATAGCCTAAGTGACATGTTAAATTAGAGTAAAAGATGAAGTCAGTAGGCTAAAATCCTGTGCTACGTCAATTTTCATTCAAGTGAATACCTTTCCAAATGCAAAAGTTTTGGTCTTAGGGAACACTGAAAGACGGACAAGACATTGCTGTGAAAAGGTTGTCAGAAACTTCCATGCAAGGACTTGATGAATTCAAGAATGAAGTGATGTGTATTGCCAAACTTCAGCATCGAAATCTCGTGAAGCTTCTTGGATGCTGCATTCAAGGAGAGGAAAAGATGTTGGTTTATGAATACATGCCAAATAAAAGCCTGGACTTTATTCTATTTGGTGAGGATTTCGGATAGTAATACAGTATTGGATGCTGCATTCAAGGAGAGGAAAAGATGTTGGTTTATGAATACATGCCAAATAAAAGCCTGGACTTTATTCTAATTGGTGAGGATTTCGGATAGTAATACAGTTACCTTTACATCTATATTCTATTGCCGGTATATACCATAATAAAAGTTTAGCTAGTAGCTAGAATATGTAGAGATCTGAAGATAAATGCTAGTAAGTAGTTAAATTCTCTGATTTAATTGTATAAATACAGAACAAATTTTACTCATGTGATCAGCATAGCTTCGGAATACAGTTTTTTAAAAGACCAAACACTATGATAGTAATTAGAATTATTATTCTTTTTTCTCCAGATAAAACAAAAAGTAGGTTACTAGATTGGCCCAAGCGCTTCCATATCATCAATGGTGTTGCTAGGGGGCTTATGTATCTCCATCAAGATTCTCGGATGAGAATTATCCATAGAGACCTCAAAGCAAGTAACATATTGCTAGATATTGACATGAATCCAAGGATATCGGATTTCGGCCTGGCTAGAAGTTTTGGAGGGAATGAGACTGAAGCTAAGACTGGCCGGGTTGTGGGAACGCAGTAAGAATCATCTCTACGTGACAATATATCTAATGCATTTCTATTACTTATAGCATTATTTCTTGTTATCGCTTTCATGCAGCGGATACATGTCGCCAGAATATGTGGTCGACGGCTTGTTCTCCTTAAAATCAGATGTATTTAGTTTCGGTGTCCTAGTGCTAGAAATTGTGAGTGGAAGGAAAAATTGGGGATTTTCTCATAGTGATCACCACCTCAACCTTCTTGGACATGTAAGTGTTTTTGTCTTACACATGAATGTATGGCTGTATGAGAAAAAAAAATGTACAGGACATGAAATTACTATCGTTAATATTTTTATAAATTAAGGTCCTCTCAGCCTAATCCAATTTATACAGGCATGGATACTTTACAAAGAAGGAAGGTCACAGGAACTATTCGACCCGTGTCCAGATGATTCACAATACTTGAACGAAGTGCTAAGATCAATTCATGTGGGTTTGCTATGCGTGCAAAAATATCCAGGGGATAGGCCAAGCATGTCTACAGTTGTTTTTATGTTGGGAAATGAAGGTGTGTTGCCTGAAGCTAAACAGCCTGGTTTTTTCACAGAAAGAGATGTATTTCCAGCAGAAAGTTCAATTAGCACAAATGCAGCCAGGTCATCATGCGAAATTACCATTACTCTGCCAGAATGCAGATAGGAAAAATGTTGTATACTTATATTATTTATCCAATCCTCATTTATTGCATTTCACATGTTTTTCTTCTTCGTACATTTTTCCAGCCTTTTGCAAAGGTTCTGTGTATCATACCAGTATGCGTTCATTTCATTGTTGTGGGATCAGTTTTGAAGTATCCATGTTTCCAAATTGACCATAAGACAGTACAGATGACAGTTCTTATATGAATCAATTGATATATTCAGATTTGGCAAAACCAATGCACTTGTGTTGCTATGTACACACATACACTCCTCATTGTTTGCAGACTCTCTACTCAAGGTCCAGGGAGAACTAGGACGTCAGAATTTTTATACTATAAATGATATGGGATTTTACCTCTAACATTCCTACGCAAGATGGTTGCTCGTTTGAATAACACCAATCTCGGAATCCATTTGAATTTTACAAAACTTAATGAAATCCGATATTATATTAAGACTTGAAGTTCCATCCAGATAAACCAAGTAGCTTAGGTTTTTATACTTAACTGAAGTGATGTCTTACATTAAGATAATAATTATTTACTCAAACATTTAGATATTATTGCTTGGTGTCTAAAAATTTAAATAGTTTGCTAGCTCTGTTCAACTCTGTTTCATCAAAAACTAACATAAATACATGCTCGGTCGCCAAAAAGAACTAACATGACATTGTGAAGCTGTTTAAGTAGTTTTTGTAAATGCGAATTTAAGGACGACTTCAACAAGACAAACCGTGCATATAAGGTGAAATTAAAAAAAAAAAAAAGTAAACAACTGGAAACCTTAAATACCCAATTTATAAATGAAACAAAAGAGCTACTAAAACCAAATTAGGATAAACATATATATGGTAGCCCTACATACAA
>CAIGRT010176578.1:0-26634 GCA_903798405.1 Fraxinus platypoda
AGTGAAAATTATCGATAGTCTTCTTATGTAGCATATATGTGGAGGTTTGTAATTTAATGCACAAGTCAATAAAAAACTATCACATTGATGCAACAAATCACAAATCGTCACACATATATCACATAGGAAGACTACCGATAGTCTTCAATGCGAATAGCATTATTCTCTTATATATTATAGAAAGTATCTTTAAATTTAGAAAATCAATTTTTGTATGCATTCCAATAATACTCTGTATTTTTACTTTTCATTTTACTTTTCTTAAAAATTATTTATCGATTTTTCCTCGTATTTTATCTAACATAGTTTTTTAAATGTCAATGATTAATCAATTTAAATGTAATTTTAATAATTTAACAAGTATAATATTGAATTTTGTAACTTATTAAATGCAATAATTGTAAATTAAAAATAGATAGTGAATTGACTCTCCAAATTTGAAAAATCAAACTCACTGTTTATTTTAAAAGATTAAAATATAAAGTTATTTTTAAGCATTAGCTCTTTAAAATAAAGAACGTTTTGTATTTACTATTTAGAGGATCTCGTGGAGATGCTCTAAATATTAGCTTTTAAAATAAAGAATATTTTGTATATAGTGAGTTTAAGTATTTAGAGAGTCACTTGGAGAGGATCTTAGAAGGTAAAACAGAGGTGAAACTGGCGAAAATAAAAATTAAAAATAATGAAATAATGAAATTTTTGCATGAACTAATCAGTTTGAGATTGAAGTGACGAGTCTGAAGTGGTCTGCTGTTATCTAATTTTAACAAATTATAAATATAGAGTTTTGAGCTATAATTGAATACATTACCAATTTATTTATTTTTTTTGTTTAATCGGCTAGTTTGTTCTAATTATAAGGACACTGATAAAAAGAGAGGATGACCTACCATTATAAGATGCCACTCGTGACCGGTGGTCATTTTCGTATTTTACAACAAAAACTTGTACACCTCTGCTGACAAAAAGTTTGACAAGTGACGAGGGACATTCAGTTAAGATCACTTGTCAACAAATGTGTAAATAATAGGTGTACAAGTAGCTTAATTGAACTTATTAATAATCAATTTGCTCGGGTGAAATCATCGATAGCAATGAAATTTTTGGATTAAAACCTTATAAAATCTTGTTATAAATGTTTTGAGGGCTAACTCTTTGCAACCCTTGCTTCTTTTTTTTTTTTCAGTATAGTGTATGGGAAATTTTTCGATCGAGAACAAAATTTATCGATAAATTTCTTGTTTGAGTGAAGCAGTATTTAGACCAATAACTACGGTTCGATACAAATTACGTTAACGTTCTTTTTCGCCTCTAAAGCGACTTGCTAATATAGTCTATTTTTCAAACCTAGCACGGTTTTCTTAAAAATATAATGAGTAATTGATCAAGACGTGCATTAATGGGTGGATTTTATAATTATTTGTTCATTTACTCGAATTGAATATTAATAAAACTCATCTATAACATAGATATTTAAGTGAAGACAAAGCGATGATTCTTCTTTATTGCTTTCCTTTTGTTTGAAATTGACTAACTTTTCTTCTAGGAGAATCAAACTTCCAAATTTCTTCATTTTGGTACTTAAAGTTCAATTATTGAATCACTATGAATATTTAGCCTTCGTTTCAAAGTGATTATCGAGAAATTATTTGTTCTCTCTTTTCAACTACACATTGTACGAATAAAAAAAATGTTTTTCATGTTTTCTTCACAACTTTTTCCTTCAAAAAATCACCCCACACAAGAGCTCATAACATTGTCGAAGCATATGGAAAAGGACGAGAACATTAGCAAGAGTCGACATGCTTCTTTTAAGTTTTTTGATGCTTGTTTTTATTATCGAGAATCTTGAATAATTGAGCGTAGTAGCTTGTTTTTATAATACACCCAAAATGGGTGCCAAACACATAATATTTTAATTTTTTCTAATAATATTATTAATCTAATGGTATTTCCACCACGGGCACCTAATATTTTGTAGAGCAGCACTCGTATCCTTAATCTATCATTTTGTTGGACTCATATCCCCAATTTATTATTATTATTATTATTAATTATAATACACGAGACCCACATGATGCCAAGGATGGTTGAAACAAGGATAACATTCATGGGAAATTTTACGCTATTCGGAGTTCTAAATTGAATGAAATCACAATTTAGATTATTTTGAGATGAAAGAAGTCTTTCAAGACAACTTTACTTCTTTAGTTTGGTTTCATATTATTATTTAAAACGTTTCCATTAAAATGAGTTTCACAATTTTAAAAAGTTAAAATATGAATTACAAAGAGGTTTTGCTATTGGTCGGCTCATGTTGTGCCCCCTGGAGAGATGGGTAGCAAAATCTTTACAAAGAAGGGTCGGTTGTGATCCTTGTAGATTTCACTACTACATTTAGGGCCTGTTTGGTAAAAATTCTCATTTTCTACAGTAAATCAATTCTCATTTNTCAATTCTCATTTTCAACTACACATTCTTCAATAAAATAATATTTTCCATCACATCAATACTTTTTTCTTCTTTTTCAACCACACATTTCCCATCATATCACTATTCAAAAATCAATTCTTCCCTCAAAAATCTCTACCAAACACACTCTTACTAAAGGTTGGGTTGGGATTGCTCATAAAATTCTCACGTCATTGTAAAAAGTAACAACGCAAGTGTGAACAAAGTCCATTCTCTCCAATTTTGTGCAATTGCATTCAACAGAAACCTATGCTACTTGATTTGCACTTTGTCTCTATTGTCTATTACTCTCCAAATTTTTTTTTTTCTAAAACTCAATTTCAATCGCACATTCTTTTAATAAAATATTTAATATATAAATTAATTTTTTTTAATTTTTTAATCACACAAAACTCCTTTTAAGAGCGTGCGCTTCATTCAAAATTGGAGTAGATTGGAGAGATAAATACGGGAGAGGAAAAGTGATACCGGATTAACTCGACTCGCTATTACTGCACCCGGTGGCCTCCAATTTCTGCCTTTCGAACACCCAGACAAAACCCTCGGGTTCGAAATTGCAAATCAGAAGCTTTTAATTCTGCAATCGTCAATTTCGTTTTTCAAATCTCAATCAAGCAGAAATCCACAAGAAAGCGTGTGTAATTGAGAATACGAAAACCCTAGTTTTCGTTTTCGTGATGGCGTCGGAGAAGAAAGCGTCAGAGGGCATAGCTTTACTCTCCATGTACGGTGAGGAGGAGGATGATGAAATGGAAGACCTCGAAGAACATATAGAAAAAGAGCAAGAAGAAGAAGGAAATCCCCAAAACGACGCCGCTGTAGAAGAGGACGACACTGTTAGTAATAGTGTGGTTGCTTCTGATTCCGGCACTGAAAACACTCCTTGGCGTCAAGAGGAGCGAGGAGGTCTGAATTACAACTCTACCCCCAATAAGACCTTAAATTATGGTGGATCTTCTTCCGCAACTACAACTTCGCAGCAGCCGTCTCTCTTTTCTCCTCAACAGCAACAGCAGGAGCAACAGACTGATGGTTCGAATTTGAATTCGATTCAGAGTCGGAAAAACATGCTTACTATCGTGGATTATGCACACGATGAAGTGGCAATGTCCCCTGAAGCCGAGGTACAAAAATTATATATCTTTGGCTTTATAGATATTTTATTTTTATTTTATATCATAAATTTGGTTGGTGATTGGTAATTGTAGGAAGGTGAAATAATGGAAACTGGTCAGGTAAAGTACGGGGAGGAGCTTCAAATAGCTAATGGTACGTGTGGCTTTGACCTTCTTGAAGTTCAAAAACATTATAATTTTGCTATTAGACGAGAAGGATATAATAGATAGAACTATACAAAATGCCATATAGCCGGAGTAAAGAGAATATAATATGTATTAATGGGTAGTGTCCTTCATAATGGTTGGATTGCATGTGAATTATATTACTTTTACACTTTAGCCCCAGAGAATATCATGTTCTATCACGAAGTTCTTCTATTTAACTCTTTATTAATATGTATAAAAGCCATAATTTTACAGTCTCCCTGTTTTATACAAAGATAAAGCTAACACAGTTGTAATTATTAATGCAGCTCAATTATTATAAACATTCATCTTTTTTAAGGTAACCCTGGATATCCTTCTGCACTTCCTTGTGAAATTACTATTCCTCTCCCTATCTCTACTCTCATTTTCATGACAGCCAGAGAATCATTGGTTGCCAGAGGGTACAAGTAAATTTACTTTCTCCCTCTCCCTCAAGGCTATGACACGAGGGTTAGTTTATGAAAGTAATTCCACAAAATAATTACAAATACATTTAATTTTAGTTCACTGCTAACAGAGAAATGATACAGAGATTGAAGAATGCAAATCCCTTTATAGCGATTGGGTAAGAAGAGTGTTTATAAAGGTTTAATTGGTTATTTGAGGCATTTTGCCTTCGTCTGACATGGCATAAGCTTTACACGTGATTGACAGAAATTTTTGTGCAGTTCGAACTTGCACCTTGCTGTACTTACAGCAGATACGATGTATATGATCCGGTTTTGTTTTTCATTGATAAAAGAGTGGCAATTTTGTCTTCAATATACAAGTTTATGATATAGTGTATATCGGTGAAGGAACAATGATACCAAATTTTAAGTTTCATTTGCTTTTTTAGTTCAGAAAAAGACTCTAGACTGCTTGGAAATATAGATCGATATTTTAATAGAGTTTGTATAATTGCCTGTATATCTAGGTGAATTCCGAGAAATAACATCACCAGGAATGGTTCGGCTCCCAACACCTAGCACTCAAGCAACACCTCCTCAGTTATTAAAACAAATTGATCAGCCAGATTCAGATGCGGTGAACTATGCTGCAAACGAAGCTGAAGATGTAGAGATTGAGGACACTGTTATGGCTTCTGCAGAAGAGCCAAAAGAGATTGATCCACTGGATAAGTTTCTTCCCCCACCACCAAAGAATAAATGCTCAGAAGAACTGCAAGTAAGTGCCCACTAGACAGCCTTCTTTATATAAGAGCTGAACTTTTCTTTTACTTGAATGGATTCTGTGATGCATAATTATTGTCAGAAGACTCAGAACTCACAGTACATAGCAGGTTAACTAAATACTGTTTAGATGCTATTGTAGAAGCCAAACAATAAAGCTTTGGTTTGAAGATCTTCAAGCAGAGCAATCCTTCAAACATATCGTAGTTTGTTTTCATCATCACATGTTATCTTTAGGCCTTATTCGTGTAAGCCATCATTTTTAGTGCAGTTTATGGCTCTTCAATTTATTATGATTGTCAAGGAGATGCTGAATATTGATTACTGAAGTGGCATTTTGTGTTAAAAGCATTGATATGTTTGACAATGGATGCATCACCCAGTAACTTCATCAATTACTCCAAAGATCTTTGTCTACTGTGGAAAAAGATGTTTCTACTGAGCTCCAAATCCTTGTTGGATATAAGGTTCCTGAATGACCGCTGGAATCTTAGGTTTCCGTGTGCATGGGTTGGGGTGGAAAAGAAGGGGCAGGACTGAGCTTTCAGAATTTTGTTCATTTACTCTCTGTTTGGGAAAAACCATATATGGGAATACACTTCATATCAAGTTTAGCGTCTATTTGGCACATCTTGTTTGAAAATCAATTTTTTGCTCAAACTCAATTTTCAACCACATATACTCAATAAAATAATTTTGCATGTGGACCTAATACTTTTTCTTACTTTTTAACATCATTTTCACTTCAAATAATCACTCACAAACAAACACTTAGTAATCATGATATCTTTTGGATAATGCATTTAATAAATCAACATTACATATGGCCCCCAAACAATCATCGATGCCAGCGAATTCAAATCAAGTCATTCAATTCTAGATGGAGTAATAAATGATCTATATGTTTATTCTCTCTTAGCTATAGTATACGTGATTTGCCTCTACTCTAGCTAGAACTTATTGATTGGCTATTCTTTGAGTAGTTTTTTACTTCTATACTGTTGCTGCAGGAGAAGATAATCAGGTTTCTTGCACTAAAGAAAACTACTGGAAGAAGTTTCAATGCAGAAGTGCGTAATCGAAAGGAATACCGGAACCCTGATTTTTTGTTGCATGCAGTGACTTATCAAGATATTGATCAGATAGGATCGTGCTTCAGTAAAGATGTATTTGACCCTCATGGATATGACAAAAGTGACTTCTATGATGGGATAGGTTACTATCAATCTTTCTCATTGTTCATTTGTTGTCTTCTAGTTAAGCAGTATGTTCCTTTGTATTTTTTGGCCTTCAGTTCATTTTTGCGCCACCAATTTTTCTTCCCTCATCTAGCCAACTGTTGTCTGATTTAAACTAAATATGGCCTTTCTGTTCAAGTAGAGGCTGATATGAGGCGTGAAATGGAACGAAAGGACCAAGAGAAGAAGAAGAATCAAAAAGTAGATTTTATTTCTGGAGGAGCACAGCCTGGAACAGTTCTTCCTACACCAAAAATTAACATGCCAATTCCAGGTGACTAAGCACCTATCATTTCTATGAATTTTCTTTCAAGAAGGCGTTTTAAATTTAGCAGCTGGTCTACAAGGCTATTCCTTGATTTTCATTTTCTGCTGAATCTTCTTGGTTATTTCAGGCTTACCCACTGTTTCTGGTGGTGTCTTAAATGCAGTTCAAGCTTCAGTAGATGCTGTAGCTCGGGATGGTAGACCGAACAAAAAGTCAAAGTGGGATAAGGTTATTATTAACTTGTACCTAGTCTGCAGGTCTTTTCGAAAATTTGAATTGCTGTATGATAAATCCTCTGCATTCTTTTGAATTCAGGTGGACAGCGATCAAAGGAATCCTTTGATCGGTGGAGGCCATGATTCTTTGTCTACCATGGACACACATTCAGCATTGTTATCTGCTGCTAAAGCTGGTAGTGGATACTCTGCTTTTGCGTAAGTTCTTCATATCTAATCTAAATTTGACTGTTCATCCCTCTTGCATGTGACTGCCCCTTCCCTAATTCCTATTGAGAGGGATAATAAAAAGAAATTCGATTTACACAACAGCTGAACAGTCTGGTCCAATAATGTGTAGTTCATTTACTACCAATCTTGATGGTCCTTTTTCATTGAGATGGACTAATATTGAATATCCTGGGCTATTTAACATTTCGTAGTTCGTGTGTATGAGAGGTTCATGTGCAAGTACTCTTGAAGAGACCTGGTCGATTAATTCTGTATTTCTGTAAGAATTAAAAGATTTTAACTTTTGATTGGGTTCAAAGTGATTTTACATGACATTCTACAACATTGAAATGCCAGGGAGGGAAATAAGAGATCAGCATTGTGAATAATATATTTTTTGTTAACAAATTTGCTGAAGCTGTAGTGATAATTCTTTTTTACCTTGGGATTTATTGTGAATGGTTGAGAAAATAAATTATAAACAGTTCCGACAGGCAGGGCTGGGTTTGGAGCTCTACTATATATGGTGGAATTTTACAACCAATATGCCTTAGCTTAACATACGTGTGCTTTCCTTTAGAGAAGTAAGCATTTCGCAAGTCATTCCTGTTTTTTGTTCTTTGTTATATTTCAGCTCATAGATGGGAAAACAATATTTTCACTTGTACACATTGATAACTTGCAGTAGTATTGGTAAGATTTTATTCCACAAAGCTAGTTAAAGGGTACCACAATGATATCTTGGAGAGGAAGGATGAGAGACAAGGCAAATAGTAACTTTCACAGATTAGGATCTACGGGAACCTTGGTTGAATTTATACACTAACCTTTCTGAAGTCTTCCAACATCCCAAATAGACTTGATTAGGATTGGAAAACCTTTTAACACTTTTTTGGAAATGAAGTTACCTTGACTAGAAAATTCTTTCTTCCCCTATTAGCACAAGCACACATCATTACTAGAGTTTTTAATTGTCTCTACTGTGCATTCGAAGATCTTTAGTATATATCATATGGGATGTATGTTAGGATGCTTAGTATTATAATGACTTGTTCAATGTGCTTGGCTATGTGACTGCACATACGCTTTGGTAGTTGGAGAAAATATCTATCGACACACCTTTGAAAAATTGAACCATATAGCATGTTTGGGAGCTGTTTATTATCGGTTTAAATTATAAATAGATAGAAATGAGTGGTGGATATGTGGGTAGTACTTTTAAATGGATAAAAAGTGGTTTGACTGATGGTAAACAGATTATAAAAGAGAGGCAAACAAGGGCTTCAAACTTGAGATTAACCAAATGTTGTGCATGTGCTTGCTAAATGTACAACTGTGTCAAGAATGTCTTTGTTGTTTTTATTTAGCCGATGAATGATTCTAAATATGCTGTGTTCATCATTGCAGGCAACAAAGAAGGAAGGAGGCAGAAGATAGGCGATCTAGTGACAGAAAGTTGGATAGACGATCTTAGAGTTGACATTCTCGTTCTACAGATTGACATTCAAATGTCATAGCTGCTAATGTGAAGAGGGAAGAAGTGACTTGATTAAGTCCTGCTTTCCGTGTTTAGATTATACTTTTTTCATGTACAACCAGAATCAGAATCCATATCAACACTAGTTCCCGTCTTCCCATCCACCCGCGAAAAGGGCTATATTTCTTTTAGACTGGCAATTTGCTTCCTCAATGTTCACCCCTCATGTTATCACAAGTTATGAGTTATACCCAGATATTTTCCGTGGAGAGTGAAAATAGAGCATTTGCGAATGCACCATGTACTTTGCATTCAGTGTAGTTGAATTTTCCTTGGGAACAAGTTAGGGGTAGTCTTTTATCCATACATATAGAACACTTACTGGATTGACATGTACTTAGAGCCTGTTTAACAACATTAATTTATGTTATAGTTTGCTACAGGAACATTTTCAACCAAATATTCACACAATAAAATATTCTACACTTGTACCAAAAAATTTTCCCCACATTTGAATCGCACATTCTTCTAAAAATCATTATTCAAAACTCTTTTCTTTACAATAATTGTTGTCAAACAAGCTCTTAATGTTTTGAGTTTCAGTTTCCCGATATGAACATTCTATTGTTTTATCTTCTTACTGATTTGTTCTTTTGTTGCGTATATCGGCTTTTCAGAGATTCATTGGGATAGATTTCTAGGCTTGTAGAAAATAACATTTGTGCACAATCGTCCTCTCAATATGATCCGTGCTAGCAGGTCATTAACACAGAAGTCAGTGATGCATAGCTACAAATGTGTCCAGGTTGATGTGTTTTTAAGTAATGATGATTGACACAATAATTTGGATTGAAAAGTAATACTATTTCTAGACTTCCCTCGGAAATCAATTTTAACGTATTACTCACCTAGATTGTCTAACGAGTTAAAATATATTTTCATTTTATTGAACAATTAAGACTTGGGAGTAGTAGCATCAGTATTAAATATCATGACTCTTAAAATTTCAAGTAAAAATGAATTTGAACAGCAACAATTCTTATTGGCAGACATTTGGTGAGAGTCAAAGCACTGAAAAGTGACCACGAGTTCTTGGGCCAATAAAAGCGCGCATTACTAAGCTGTGCCAAGAAATATAAAGAAATTTTGTCCCATTATCTTCCAGTAACACTCGTCCATTTTCTCATCTGGCACCAGGTTTGGAGGTCATTACATGAAATTAAAAGATAGATTCACTTAAATGTAATGTCAACTTATTGAACTCATTGAACGTGGCATTGTAATATTAATTTTTTCTCATCCATTCCTCTGTTTTTTCCCTCTGTAAAAATCAATAATGCTTCGAGTACGGAAATTTTTTAACAATGATGTGGCTGAACATGATTGACATTTTTTCCTCTTTTCATTTTTCAATGATTTCTCGTCATGTGTCAAAATTTCTTGTACTAGAATGATTGAAAATCAATAATCACGTGCCCTACTGCGTCGAGTCCACCGTCTGCCAGTCGAAACTGGAAAGCCGACAGTTTGTTCAAATCTCAAGACTTCTGCTCTTTAAAATTTTTATTAAATTATTAAATTAAATTTGTTTTTAAAATTCCTTGCATCACGCCCTATGTTTAGTGGAAAATAATTTTCCTGCTTTAGAAAATGCTGGTGGGTCGAGTACGAATACAACAAGGATAAACAGAAGCTGTAATACTTTGGGCTGTGTTTAAGATTGCAATTTCCTTTCTCTTCCGTGTTTTGCTCATTTGATCCGAAGTCAAAAGACACTGAAATATAGCGGACAAATTTTGCTCTCAGAAAGTTAAAACGCTGAAAAGCAACCTTTAATTGCTGTCTTTTGGGTTCCAATGGGAAGTTTGAAGTTGATTCTGTTACAATTTTTTTCCTGTGTGGCTGTGGTTGGTGCTTCCTTCAGTCTTCTCTCACCCAAAGGTGTCAACTTTGAAGGCAAGCTTTTACCTTTCATTCACCGTGATTTCAGTAGTTTACACACATTTCTCTTTATCAATTTAATGAAATCTTGAGTTGGGTTTTCTTGTACTGTACAAGCAGTGGCTGCACTAATGTCTATGAAGAGAGAAATGAGAGATGAAAAACATGTATTAGATGGATGGGATATTAACTCTGTTGACCCTTGTACTTGGAACATGGTCGGTTGTTCTTCAGAGGGCTTCGTTATTTCATTGTAAGTATTTCAAATTTCTTCTCTTTTTTTCATTTTAAATGTTTTTGTTTTGCTTGAATTTCTTCCCTCCCTGTTTGCAGAGAAATGGGCAGTGTGGGATTATCTGGTACCCTTTCGCCGAGTATTGGGAATTTAACCCACCTTCAGACAATGTAAGTGCATCTAATTCCTTTGCATCTTGTAGGCCATTATATAACAGCTCGGAATGTGACCTATTGGGCGTGTTTGTTATGCAATACTCGACACAATGGATGGAAAATTACAATGAACAAGATTCCCCCCCCAAACACACACACACACCCATCTTTTTCTTTTTTTTTTCCTTATTTATTGTTATCCTGCTTGGGGTCCAAAATATACTGAAATTCTTCATTTTAGATACATATGCTTCTAGGTTTAATACTATTCAGCATCCTAATTTCAGGATGAGCAATTCACATGGTGTAGACAATCTTTTGTTACACGTATTTACTATTTAGGATGGTAATAGGAAATTCATTTTTCTTTCGGGAAAAGGTGTGTTAATTGTGAAGTTAAAACCTAGTGGAATGAGAAGTTTGTCAATTGCATCCATAGTGAGACAAGTTAGTATTGACTGCAGTCTTTTTTATTGACTCATTGTTTGCCAGTCGTCATCATCTTTATGTAATTTTCTTGGAACTTCTATTCATTCTTCATCAATGACAGCATCCTTTGTGGGAGAGTAGAAAGTTACTTCTTTAACTTCGATTTAATTGAGAGAAGCATTGTACTCAGTGCAGTTTATGGGTTTTCTCTTTCCCTCCCTTGTTCGATACTGATACTTTCTCCTTTGGTGTGTGTGTGTGGGCTGCAGGGGATGAGTGAGGGGGATTTATATTGACTGAACGAGTGCAGTTTATGGAGAGGTTGCACTAAAACGATTTCTTAATATGTTTGCTTATTTGATATCGTAATAGGTTATTACAGAATAATCAGTTGTCTGGAGCTGTCCCTGCAGAGATTGGAAAGCTTTCTGAATTACAAACTCTCGACCTCTCTGGCAATGAGTTTGTTGGTCAAATTCCAAGCTCTCTTGGTTTTCTAACTAATTTAACTTATTTGTAAGTCTGACTTGATAATGGACTCCAGTTTTCGTATTATATAATGTATAATATTATGTTATACTTTTTCTTTCTTGTTCTAGATTTGCTTTGATATATTTGAATTTGATCATTTCGATTGATAAATTCTCAGGAGGCTTAGTAGAAACAAATTGTCTGGACGAATTCCCAAATCTGTTGCAAACCTTACAGGTCTTTCATTCTTGTATGTCTTCAATCAGAAGGTGAATTTTGTGATTACGAGTTTTTAGATAAATGTCAAATGATTTGGAAAGCAATATTTTGCAGGGACTTGTCCTTTAATAATCTGAGTGGCCCTACTTCAAAAATATTAGCTAAGGACTATAGGTGAGGTTTTCTGAGTAGTGATTTTTATTATTCATTTAGAAACTCCTCTGTATTTATCCAGTTTGTGGATTTTTTGGATAAGAGCATGGAGGAGCTATTTAATCATCTTTGAATCTGTATGTGGCATAAAAATGATCATTCGAACTTGCTCGACCATCTTTTTGTCTAATGCTATTTTTTTTTCTGATTTGTTATTCCCTGGAATTCTTCCTAAAAAAAATGTTATTTTGGATACTGCTCTCTCCTTTTGAGTCTTTTAAGGGCTATTTTTTGTTTCAGTGTTGCAGGGAACACCTTTCTTTGCTCTTCGTCCTCAGAAATTTGCATGCATATTCCCAAACCGGTGAATGGTACTATGTTTACAATCCTTGGCAACCCTTTTTCTTCGGTAGAATAAATTATTTCATGGATTACAATTACTCTTGCTTTCAGAAACAAATTCAATCACCAGGGTTAGCAGTCGTCATCATTGGATTATTGCTGTTATCATTGGAGTCATTTGCACATTTGTAGTCTCTGTCACGCTTCTTGTTTGTTGGGTACATTGGTACAGATCCCGACTTCTATTTACATCATATGGTACCTCCAAATTCTCATTATCTTTTTCCATTAACGCATGCATTACATGTTTGGTATGGAGTATTAGAAGTGTCCGCGTTTCCAAAAATGCCATCAATGTTATGGAGACTATAAGATGGATTATTTTGATTTGCAGTGCAGCAAGATTGCGAGTTCAATATTGGCCATTTAAAAAGGTTTACATTTCGTGAGTTACAAACTGCAACAAGCAACTTCAGCTCTAAAAATATACTTGGGCGAGGAGGATATGGGGTTGTCTATAAAGGTTTTCTCCCAAATAAGACAGCGGTGGCAGTCAAGAGACTAGGAGATCCAAACTTCACTGGGGAAGTGCAGTTTCAGACTGAAGTTGAGATGATAGGCTTAGCTTTGCACCGGAACCTTCTACGTCTATATGGCTTCTGTATGACCCCTGAGGAGAGATTACTGGTTTACCCTTTTATGCCTAATGGGAGTGTTGCAGATTGCTTACGAGGTTTCTTGTCCGACTAGTTTCATACAAACTGATATTAATCTCTCTCTCTTTCTATCTCTCTGTATGTGTGTATTGAATCGTTGTACATGTGCATCTAAGCTTTCGTTTGCACATCTCCATCTGTGTATGGTATAGTGCTAGTTTGACCAAGTTAGGCTCAATTTAAAACGTCAAATTATTAGCTTTTTTTCCTGGAATTTTGATCCATAGAGTGAAGGCCTTCCACACAGGACTCCCGGATCATTATGGTCAACTTATGTCTCTGTTACAATGGTTGGTCTGCAGTCAGGCTAATACCATTATGCTCACAAGCACAATCTTAGCTTCAGCCTACTTGCACGCACCTCCGTTAATCTTTTGGAGGCATCCAACCCACATAAAAAAATATAGTTTCCGAAGGATGCCTAGCTTTTGTTAACCTAATTTCGTTTTTCTTTCCCCTAACAGAAACTGGTCAGGAGAAACCATCTTTAGATTGGAGCAAGCGCTTGCATATTGCCCTTGGAGCTGCTCGTGGTCTTCTATATTTGCACGAACAGTGTAATCCAAAAATTATTCATAGAGATGTGAAAGCCGCAAACATATTGCTAGATGAAAGTTTTGAAGCCATTGTTGGGGATTTTGGTCTAGCTAAGCTCTTAGACCCTATGGACTCGCATGTTACAACTGCAGTCCGTGGTACTGTAGGACATATTGCCCCCGAGTATCTCTCGACAGGTCAGTCTTCTGAGAAAACTGATGTATTTGGATTTGGCATACTTCTCTTGGAACTCATAACCGGGCAAAAAGCGTTCAATGCTGGTACTGGTCAGGTTCAGAAAGGAATGATCCTCGAAACGGTAAGTAGATTTGTTTTCAGAACTGAAAATTGTCGCCTATTGTATTTAAAGGAGATGTAATACGTAGGAAGTAAGAGTATAATCATCATGATTTTGAGCAACTTTTTTGAGACCGCCTTCTCATACTGGTCAAAGTGAAATGTCCCCTTCCTAGTTTTTATGGTTTAAAAGGCCTTAATTTGCACTACGATGTCAATTTTATCCTAATCAAGAAGGCCTTTTCTTCTTCACATAGTTCATCTTCTTCCCCCACCGACCTGCCCTACTGCTTCTCAGTTCCCCCTTGCATTATCTACCCACCGCAGCCCCCCTTTTCCCCCAACCCTCCCCTATTTTTTTAATTTTCCTTTTTTTGTTGTCCCCTCCCCCGTTTTACCTTTACCATTCTCTGCTCATTATTTTGCGTTCGCATGTTTATTCGGCCCTTTATTTTCTCCATCTACGTTGGCATACATGTTCCATGGTGGTACATGCTTTTGATCTCTAGCTTGACATTCTACAAGCTCTAAATGAATAATTCTTCTCTAGTTTGGCATGGTGCTCCTAGATTTTTAACCAACTAAAAATGACACAGGTCAGAACCTTGTACGAGGAGAAAAGACTAGAAGTTCTTGTGGATAGGGATTTAAAGGGATGTTTCTCTGCAGAAGAGCTCGAAAAGGCCGTTGAATTGGCTCTGCATTGCACACGATCAAATCCCGAGCTCCGTCCAAAAATGTCAGAAGTCTCGAAAACCTTGGAAGGTATTTCTGGTCAGAGGGAGTGCTTGGAGGTGTCACAAGGTGGAATGGAACAGTGTGAAGGACAAACTTTTCGTTTCTCCAGGAATTTCATTGATGTTCATGAAGACTCTTCCTTCATTATTGAGGCAATAGAACTCTCAGGGCCCCGATAACAGAAACAGATCCAGGATCTGAATCCAAGTGTAATTAACAGAGGATTTTCTTTTCTAAGTTTTTTAGCTACGATTAGCAGTTTTTGCAGTTCTAATGGATGTTTAGTAGCAAAAATTAGACAGCATATCTCAACTCTTCTTTGAAAGCTTACTTTATTAGTAGATGATCATTTGGACCCCGATACTTGGTTGTTGTTCAATAATGTAAGGTGACCATTTTAAAGGTTAAAGACTAGTAGTGGAAATATGTAGTATCAATGTTCGAGAACTAGTAAATATTCATACAATAGCGAATCGTATAAACAAGGCAGATCGATTGTCTATTGAAAATGCTGGTATCCACAAAGTTGTAAGACTCATGTCTAAATGTCAAATATAGTTGATGACATGATGATCGGAGAGTGGGTGACAAAAGCTTCGATTAACTATAGTAGATAAATTGATTTAGCACCTGTTTGGTTTCACTAAAAAGTTATATTAAAATTTGGTTTCACAGACCCACAATTTGTCAATTACACATTTCATCAATTTTTATCGAAATTTATTAAGAATATGATTTTTATCTAAATCAAACATGATCTTAATTTGAATTAATTCAAAGGAAAAATTATGTAACCATAAGGTATGAAGATACATTTTCAAAGGGATAATCAACACATAACATCCTCACCTTTCACTATTATTATGGAAAACGTTTTTATCTTTCATTTTTGACATTTTCACCCTTATTTATACCTTTCATTGCCAAAATCATTTTCATCTATTTTCTCAATTAAAAGCGGAGAAATAACGAATATACCATTCTATTTAAATAAAACAAAAAGAAAAAGAAAGAACTACAACCACAGTCCCAAATTTAAAAAAAAAAAGTGCAAACAGTCACAATTCAATTATTAAAATGGTAATTAACACATATTGTCCACACCTTTTACTACTATTGTGAAAGACGTTCATACTTTTTATTATTTGACATTTCATTCTTAATTACACATTTGATTGTGCAAACTATTCTTTCTATCTATTTTTATTCAATTTCTTATTAAAAAGTTGTGCAATGACGAATATACTCTCTTATTTAAATAAAAAAATAAAGAAAACTTTTTTTTTTAATTTCTAATTTTTAATAATTTATTTGAGACTCGTTTGCAATATTTTTCAAAAAAAAAAAAATTAATTTCTATTTTTTTAATTATTTATTTGGGACTCTTTTACTCTTTTTATTAAAAAAATAATTTCTAATTTTTAAATAATTTTATTTAGGGCACTTTTTTTAAAAATATATATATATAATAATTTAGTTGGGACTAATTTGCACTTTTTATTAATTTATAATTTTTTTCATAATTTATTTGGGACTCGTTTGCACTTTTCAAAAAAATTGGGACTGTTGCAATTAATTATTGATTTTTTAAATTTAAATATGAGGGCATATTCGTCATTTTACAATTTTTTTTAATTGAGAAGTTGGATGAAAATTTATAGAAATGATTATTTGCGCAATCAAATGTGTAACTAAGGGCAAAAATGCCAAAAAAAAAAGAAAAGAAAGATATAGACATTTTTCACAATAATAATAAATGTAGGAACATTCTAATAATTTATTTGAGACTCTTTTCACACTTTTTTTAAAAATTTGGGACTATGGTTACAATTATTCTTTCTTTTTCTTTTTATTTTATTTAAACATGAGGATATATTCATCATTTCACAACTTTTGATTGAGAAAATAGATGAAAATGACTTTTTGCATGATGAAAGGTGAAAATAAAGATGAAAATACAAAAAAATGAAAAATAAGAACGTTGTCCACAATAATAATAATAATAATAATAATAATAATAATAATAATAATGTAAGGTAATGACGTAATGTGCTAATTAACCTTTTCAAAATTAACAAATTTGTAGATTTTTTTTCAAAAATCAAGTGGTCGCATTTTGTGATATATATAATTTAATTAATTAGGTCTGATCACAATCACATAATTTATAGTCACAATCACAAATCATATAAAGTCAATCACAAAAACACAATTTGTATATCATAAATACAGATAAATCACACATTTTTAGGTCACACATTACTTATTGGTCACAAATTATCTATTTTATTGGTCACAATTACCCAAATAATTAGTCATAAATGCATTTTGTCCGGCCACACCACTCCACCATTACCACTGTCATCACTCAAACGATGTTGTCAGCTCACTGCCAACGCCACCGCAACCGCACCACCACCCTGCACAAATTTGTATCCTAAACGTCACCTCCAGCTAGCACCATCGCCATCACCCCCTCAATTACACCATCACCACCTACAACCCACCACGTCCACATCAAACTTAAAATCAACACCACCACCTCCTCCAATCCACCAACTCCACAACCACCAACACTGCCACCACTGAAGTGATTTATTATAGGTACACGATCGACAACTGTGTCAACGCCCTAACACCATCGTCGTCACTTCCTCTCCTTCCTTACCTACGTTATTGCCACTGCACTGCTATCACTATCCCTCCTCCAAAAGCAGGTTAATAATGGCTTCAAGCATATTTGCGGGTCGGATATGCTTTCCCCAAATCAAGTTCTCGTTGTCCCTCTCATAATTTCGCATCCCTTAAATGAATGATGGAGATTGATTGGATTATTTTTTATGGATATGTTTCTACAAACTTTTATTCAACTATTATAAGCTTTTATATCTTATTAAATGAGACATCTGATTATAAAATCATTTTGATCTCTCTTCTTTCTTCCAGAATACTCCAACAAGACAAAAAAAAATATTATTTTTAAATCTATTCCTACAAGTAGCAAATTCGTTATTTTCTATTTTTTTTTTAAAAAAATGTTGACAACTTCAGCGTTTGAAATCTTTTCAGATTATGGGTAGAAATTGCAGTAGTTAGAAGAAAAATTGAAGGTATATTGTGACCTCTGTATGGATATGTGACTACTTTTACCATGTAATCGTATGCCATCATTGTGATTTTGGATGTATTGCTTAACAAAAAGCAATTGTGACTCTGATTAATTCTGTCTTATAATTGCAACAAATTCATATGGTAGAATGAGTTCTCGTGAGATGTGAAAATAATTTTGACTCTTAACTATTGATGTTTCGTAGAATTGTGACATTTTCATGTAACATGTGGACGTAAATGATTGTCAAATGAGACCATTTTGACATATGACGAGATTTCAGTAACATACAACAATGACTCATATGAGTCATATTCCTTCTATGTTACAGATTTGTGATTCCGAATTTTCTAGTCCTCCAATCATGTTAATAGAAAGATAATGATTATATTTTCTTAGTAAAAATCAAATAACGATTCACTTTCTTCATATCGTGATAAAAAAAAGAATATATCGCTTAAATTACTATAAATTTAGGAATAGCATCATGGTTGTAAAAAATATAAACAAAATTATGATTTTTTTTTGAATTAATTAAATTCTAAAACGTCCGATTTAAATTTTTTTAATATCAGTTAATTGTTTATCGCAATAAAAAAAGGAGAACATATCATTTAAATTATCATAATTTTGAGAAAATATCAGAAATGCAAAAAGAATTATATATGAATTTTGAAAATTTTGAATTATTAAATTTCTAAAATTTTAACTACTTAATTTGTTAGAAGGAAAAGTTAAATATTCCACTGATCTAATATTTTTTTTATTTATTACTAATTGATTGATATCCATTTGAAAAATGAATTAGAATGAAAAAAATTTTAAAAATGAATAAAATAAAGGGAAAAATTCACAACTCATGTATTAACTACGACGAATTTAATTTCCAGATTTTATGTTTCAAAATTCAAAACTCATGTGATAAATAAATAATTAAAATATTTTATTAATTAAATATATTAAGCCCCTGTTTAAGTCACATTAAAATTTTTATTGTCATTCTTTTACTCATTTTCAACTACACATTTTTTAATAAAATAATATGTTTCATCACATCAATAATTTTTCCTTCTTTTTCAACCACACATTCTCCATTAATCTACTATTTCAAAATACACTCTTCCTAAATAATGTGACTCAAACACACCCTAAGGTCACAATTATACAAGCAATGATCACAATTACATACTTTGTCACAAATTATTTTACGATCACAAATCAGAAAAATTATAGATTACCGTTTATTCGTCGGCCACGAATTTTCAAATTAGTTGGTTATAAATTATATAATTTTTAGGTCACAATTAAATGATTGGTCACAGACTCTCTTCTTTCGACACCGTTGCCGCACTATCAACACAATTGCCACCAACATCAACTACAACATCACCACCACTACCACTACCACTACCACTACCACTACCAATAGCAACATTGACACCGCCATCGCCAACAAAATTATCCCAACACCAAAACATAAAAAATCATAACCACTCCAAAAACCAACAAATCCAACAAAAACCACCACCACGGCACCATCGTCACAGATCACGCCACACCACCATGGCCCACCACACATAGCCTGATTCACTTCCACATATTCACTTTGGCAAACACCAACTCCGCCTCCCGATTCACCTGGGTGAACACGAAATCTGCCACCTAATTTATCTCCACAGATTCATCATAACTCGCCTCCAAACTCGAAAACTCCACTATCTCAGTTAACTTCTCCTCTACCGATGTAGCTGGAGCCTCCCCACTTTCCTTTGAAACATCCTCCAACTGCACGGACCACAACGTCACTATCGAAGAAGATACAGGCAACGTGGTGGGGCGAGGCAACAAGTGCAGTTTCTCTCAACGCCGCACTGTGGCTTCTCACACACTTCTGCGCTGTAAACGCTGTGAAGCGATGGTCTACGGTGGCGATGTAGTTCATGTGTGAGCGAGAGGGTAGTGAGTGGTGAGAGAGGAAGAGCGTTGCGCCGACGGTTGGAGAGTCGTGCTAACAATGGTGGCGATAGTGACTGTTGGTGGTGAGGTGATATTGTGAACTTGGATAAAGAGAAGGACGATAGAGAGAAATGATAGAGAAGGATGAGAAGAGAAGAAAATGCTTTTAGGGTTTAAATTATTATTATTATTATTTATAAGTAGAATTATTACCTAATTTTTGGTTAAATAAACATCAAACCTGATATTTGAATTGTAAAACTTAAGGGCAGTTCTTTCTGTGTTTCAATTTTGTGTTTTGAGTGTCCATTTTGAGATTGTTGAAAATGTGTTCTTTTTGACATTTTGAAAAATTGTTTTGAAAATACTCAAAACGCGTTTTGAAAATTTTGACATGTTTATAACTAAAAACACTCAAAACGACAAATTTGTCTTTTTGAGTTTTCTTTGTAAATTTTTAACTTATTTTCAAAAATGCGTTTTCGAAAATAGGAAAGAAAATTCGTTTTCACTGTTTTAAAAAATCGAAATCAGAAAACGATTTGAAAATGGTAAAGATAACGTGCCCTAAATGTCTTTTTACGTGTAATTTCCTCTAAAATAAAATGGCAAACCCCAAATAAATAAAAGCCACGGATATCCAACTATTACCTAGGCGATTTCCCCTTGGCACCAATTCATCTTGTGTGGCAGTGAATTCTACTCAACTTCGTCATCAACAAACTTGGAAGGTAGTATCGGATTTTTGTTAGCGTAAAAAGGGCTTTTTATGTTGAAATCGTACTCAATCTGATTGTTATGAATGATTTAATTCAACTCAATTCCGTGTAATTTATTTATTTTTCCAAAATTGTTTTTTAATCTTCCTCTAGCAACACTGATTTTTTCGACAACCTTTGTCTTGAATTTTTGACGCGATTGTTTATGATGTTTTCCTTGCCTTGAAAAACTGGCCGCCCCTCATGCATAATAGGTGGAACACCCAGGACCAAAATCCAGTGGGGTAGTTGCCCTCACAGACCCCAGGTGGCTCCGCTCCTGGAAATGCAGCATAAATATTCAATGTTGAAGTTAAATATTTTATTTCTGTTGTTGGTGGTGGTATAATTTTCAACTTTTACTGATGATGTAGTAGTATCCATCGGCATGAATCTCCCATCTTTTATTGTTGTCTCTTCCATTTCCTGTGATTATGTGGGCATCTAATAAGCACGGATAATGGTTCTTTTCTGGAATTAGGAGTGAATTCTGGACTAGTGCATGTATTTAAGTTGCCAAAAAGGTGAATGCTTAAGAAGGAAAAGAGCATCTGTTTTTGCTTTGTTTATGGAAATTCTCTGTTTTCTTTTCATCAAATCCGAGAAAACACTTAAGAGGGACACTGATAATTTTGGCTCACCCTAAAATTTACCTCTACCTCCGTCCCTGGATCAAGTGTGATAATTTACTTTCACTGAAGCAGCCTCATTTTTACAGTTTGTTCAATTAAGTTCCGATTTTCCTTCAGAATTCATTATATTGAAATTGTTGTTTGTGGAAATGCAGTGATTTCATTCTGTAATTCAGGTTTTGAATTATTTCGACCTCAGTTTTTTTTTTTTTTTTTTCAAATTTCAAAATAGAACTCATTCCACCAGGCTTGATTTTAATTTTCGCACATTCGAAGAAGTTTTTCTTCTTTCTTTGTACTTGCAGTACTGATTATTAATTAAAACTAGTACCGGTTAAAGTTAGTTTGCTATTTTCTTTGGCTTTTATGATAGTTAAATTCTTTTCATTTTTTACCTCAAGTTTCCAGATAGAGTTGGCAGTTTCAATGGCTAAGCGAAAAGTCAGAAAAAATACCAAAACAACTGGAAATGATAAAAACAACGGTGATCAAGACGAGGTCCCATTAGAAAAGAAAGAAGATGCATTTCAAGACCATGAAGGTATTGCTTGCATTCCATTTATTTATTTATTTCTGTCTGTATATTTATGTAATATTCAAAATGGAAAAGTAAAGGCTAGGAACAGATTGGATTTACATTTATATTAGAATTAACAAGATTACAGCCATACTGATGGGCTTCTAATTTTAATTTTTTTCATAATTTTGATTTCTGGTTTTGTATCATTATCTCAGCAAGCTGTGGCTACAACATGGTGTGCCGCCTTGCGTATGTAAAGTATGGTTAATTGCATTTAAGAACTTAGGTGTTATGGTACACTGTGATCTCTTTCTGGCTAGTCCATCTAGGCATCTATGCTTCTAGTATGAAACAATCATAGAAAGTTCATTTCCAAAACAGTATCTTCCAGTGTAACGGGTCATGTAAATTTGTCTTGATGTCCTAACAATGTTGCCCATCATGTTTATATGAATTAAGCTGAGATGCTTCTATATCTTATTATTTTTAGTACTCTACAATAGACACTTATATGAGCATTTTTCTTATAGAAATATTGAATATATTTAAGACGATAGCGTTTTACCAATCCATGTCTGAGTAATGCATTGTGCAATCTTTCTCTGTAGCACCATAGATTAATTTATAATTTAAAACTCTGGAGTGCGGAGAGGTTTAAACCAAAGTTTTGTAGTCATGTCCATTGTATATACTACTTAGATATGAGGTATTACCAAGTTCCATGAAACTCATGACTAAAGTGATGTGTTATATAATTAATACTTTAACCCTTTACTAACTTCCCTAGAGATATATTAATACTCCTGATTTGTCATCTTTCATGTTCATTTTGGATGACTGGATTTATGCTTGACCAGTTAAATCCCGACTTTCACAAATCAATACTCCGTAACTGAAAAACATCACACTCTTAAGCTTCCTTTATTGATCTTTGAAGACTCGAGTATTTTTGCTTATCCTCATAATCACCTGATACTTTTGCTCAGGATGTGCGGTTTCTTAACTATTACTTGATTTCCATCTTTATTCTCCTTTCAGTTGAACGTCAAAGTGCTGCAATCAGGGCCCTTCGTGATGTGGAGATTGAACAATTACGTACTATGTTACGGCTTCTCCGTTCCTATTTCAGCAAGGAACAGTTGCAAGTTCCTGTACTGCAGTTTTTCAAGGAAAACCTTCCAAATCTATCTATTGCAAAGGATGGGAAAGATGGACAGTATGAGGTGCAATGGAAAGACAAAGATTACAACTTATCTATGAATAATGCTGATGAAAGAGCTATACATACTTCTCTACTACATCAGCTGTCAATGGTTTATCCTGAATGCTCTGCTGCTATGCCATCTTTTGGTGGCTTTGAGTTTTCAAATAAATCTGGTATTGATAAATCGTTGTTCATGCTTGTAATATCTGAAAATCCAATCCATTGTTTCCTTTTTATCTGATACAATTTATCTATTCTTGGCAGTGAAAACAAGCCTTTTTGATGCTGATAATCTGCAGATACGGAGTCTTGTATGTTCTTACGCAACTTGTACTACGGAACTTATGGTTAACAAATCATTTCAGTGGTGGCCAATAAAAACTCTTTTTTGTTTTGCTATTTATATTGCTTCCTGTATAAAGCTCAAGGCATGCTTTTTGGTTACCTTTTTGACCCTTCTTCTGTTCTTCATTTCTCGTTCTTTCAAAATTTTCTTTTTCAGGTCTTGGAAGAGCCATCTGATACTCAAATGTTAGAACTGCAGGACGGTCTAAAAACTCCCAATGTATGTAACTTTGAGAAAATTCTGCAAGCTTTATGCAGTTAAGCTTTGGTATCTTTTATTTTCACGTTTCATTTGCTAGTTAGACAGGTGGTCGGATATCCAAATTTGTATTGATCCTGGAGAATCTGCCCCTCAAGCATGCAATATTTGTGGAAATAGGCATATTGACGATATGAACATCACACTTATTAAATGTTTTACTGATATTCAGGGTATAATGGTAGTACTTAGATGCCCAGTGGTAATCTCTCAGGATATGTTACCGACCTTATCTCTAGATTTTCATTGTTATACGTGTATTAATTCAAGGAAAAAGTTCTGTATGAACTTGTAAAATATCCTATCTTGCCTCCAAATATTATGTCAGGTACCCCTGACTTCATCTTGTTTGTTTTCTGATATAGTATGTAAACAGGTTAATTTTGTAATTGCAGATGAATAATCAGAGGTTGTCAATTGGGATGACACCCAAAACTCTAAGGCTTCCTAAGCCCGGCGAGATGCTTCTTTCTGTGCATGGCTCGCCACTTGGTGTTTATAAAGAAGACAACATGGAAACAATACAAGGTATGTAAATGTTTGTGCTCTATTTATGATTTTTTTTTTCCCCAGAGAATTAATTGTATTTTACTAGACTTATTTCCCTCTTTGCTGATAGCTTTTAGTTTGTGAAAAGGCACACACATTTTCCAACTATCTTGAACTAAATTATATTCACACACAATTACAACACTGTGTCCGGCAGGGAACTAAATTTGAATTTATTCCAATGTGTTGTATTGCAGAGTCGGAAGATGGTTGAATGGAAAGTGAAGCTCAATTACTGTACTGTAGTTGACGATATTGTTGATTTGTTGAGAGATTTCCCTTCGTATTTTCACCATTGTGTCGTCGTTGACTAGTAAATAAATAGTCCAGCATAATATAGTCCTGGAAACTTGTAATCGACTCCATTGGCACCTAGGATTCTGTTTTCCAAACATATGTAGTATTTGTGAGATGTAGATGGTATAGTGAGCGAAGTTTTAGCTTCTTTTCTTCGTTGGCACTATCTTGTATTATCCAGTCTTACCTATTGAACATGCCATTAGTAGTTAAGGGACAGATGCCTGAATCCCTGCTTCATTGATTTTGAGTTCAACAGCTAGTGCTCTCTCTTTTGATGGCCGTCCAACTGAAATTTGTGTGCCCTGGTTTTTCCAAATAAAAACTACAGTTTCATGAAACAAATTGCAACTTGGAACATCATTCTTGTAAGATTTACATAACATACATGGCAGCACTTGATATCTGAACCGGGTGAGATGAGAAATTCTTAGAGGGTAATGTTCAATACACCCTATTTGGTGCAGACTAAAATCGGATATTTATTAAATTTTGTAAAAGTTAATGAAATAATATGTGGTTGAAAAGTTGCGAGTTCTATAAAATGTTTGGTTAAAATTAATTGTTTACTTTGATTTGAAATTTTAATTCAAATCAAACAGTGGCTAAATTGGACGTGGAAGAAATCGATGGTTTTGCATAGACAACCTTGAATGACCGTAGAAGTAATATAAGAAATGCTTTTGAAGTTATGAATTATTAATTTGTGCAAGAGAAATTCCTTGCTCCTCACTTTTCATATGAAATGACAACATAAGCTCTCGTTTGGTGGGATTAAAATCATATTTTTATAGATTTTAATAAAAGTTGATGAAATGTGATTGAAAAGTTGTGTGTCACATAAAATATGTAGTTAAAAGGGTTAATTTCACAAATGGTCACTGAAGTTCGAAACTTGCATAAAAGGTCACTCAACTTTCAGGCACTTTCAAAAATGGTCACTTAGGTAAGTTTTGGACTTTTTTGTTCTAATTGAAACCTAAATTAACAAAACACAACCCCTTAAAAATTGAGCATAAACGGTCACTCAACTTTCGGTCACTTTCAAAAATGGTCACTGATTAAGGGCCTAATTTGTTCTAATTGAAACTGACATTAACAAACTGAGGCCCCTTCAAAATTGGAGGGGCTCAATTGCAATTTCCTTTGGAATAAACATGAAATTGACGTCTCTAGCTGTTTTTTTGGCCTGTTTTGTTTTTTGTTTTTTTTTTTTTTCATTTCATAATAAATAACTTGTTTTGCTTATTTCTCCATAGAATTTATCAATTTCTCCTTAGAATTTATTCTACAAAAAACTAGAATTAATATTCGAGTATTATAAAACACCAATTTCACCAAAATATACAACAATTTCACCATAGCAATTTACATCACAACTTCATAGCATACAACAACTCACAAAATTCCACATTTCACTAAAAGAAATTGTGTTTCCCGAGACTTCAACATTCGCTATAACAATGTAAATTACAGCTTCATAACATAGAACGACTCAAAATGACCGTTTTCACCCAAAAGAATTGTGTAAAGAAACACACAGCACATAATTTGCCCAGAACGTGCGATTTCTGGCCAAATACTGTGATCTTCTTTCTGTACCCGGGGACAAAAAAATAGAGTTCGTTGACAAAAAAGATGTAATAGACTTCAACCGACGTCATTTCGTCATCAAGTTGTTCCATGCTTTGCTAAGAGTTGGCGTCGAGTTTGTTAGGCTAGGAAAGAAAATGCCGTGCTGCACTTTGTTCAATTCCAGCATCAACAGTAGTCGGTTGTGAATAGGCAAATCGCTGTCCAAAGTGTAAATTTTAAACATCACTCTATCATAAATATAAAAAAATGATGATATAGAATACTAAAATTTTACCTCATTGGTTTTGTAGCTTGCCGGTGAAGCATGATTCGAGTGATATCTTTTACTGTGTCCCTTTTGATGGCAAAAACTACATTTCAATCTCTTCTTGCCATCACCTCTCTTATCAATTTTTTTCATATTCTCCTTCGACAATACAACTTCCTCAACCCCTCTTCGGCGCTTTGTCTGTTTCCTGCCTCTTTTTTTGGTTACCCAAGTGGGGGGTTTAACTGGGTCAAAGCCACTAGAAGGCCACATTTTTGGTCCATTTATCGGGTATATGCAATTCTTGTAAGCTTTTACGTAAGTTGCAACTTTGTAGTTCTCGTCCACAAACTGCGAGGGATCCTTACCCCACTCACGGATACCGCCTATTGCGTGTGGACAAAGCACACCAGTTAGATCCCACTTTCTACATGAGCATGTCCTCCTTTTTAAATCTACCACAAACTGACCATTAGAATACGGTCCAAAAACTTGAAATTGCTTTTCCCCATTGAATATTGCTTTCCA
>CAIGRT010176587.1:0-14661 GCA_903798405.1 Fraxinus platypoda
GCGTATCTTGAAATAATAATTTTTGGGAGAATGTATGGCTAAAAAAGAAGAAAAAGTTTTTAATTTATGTGTAATATTATTTTATTGAAGAATGTGTGGTTGAAAAGAAGAGAGAAAAATGTATTAAAATTTTAATGGGGGCCAAACGGGGGCTTCATTTCATTGCCTTTTTTATGTTTTCCATGTTGGAAAATAGTTATAAAAAGTTAATTTTTATCAAACTTTAACCAAATATTTGGATGGCTCCCGCATCTCGAATTTGGCAAGAAATGGGTCAATCATGTTCTACTCGTTGGTAGATAAATTTAGGGTATGTTTCACACCCATTAATTTAATTTATGGTTTGCTACAAGATCATTTTCAACCACACATTCACACAATAAAACATTCTACATATATACCAAAAACTTTTCCCTACTTTTTTAACCACACATTCTCATAAATATCATTATTCAAAACTCTTTTTTCTACAATAATAGTTGTCAAATGGGCTCTTAGGCCCCGTTTGATAAGCGTAATTTTCCAAGGAAAATGGAAAATAATTTCCATTTCCCACTTTTTAACACGTTTGATAGGCTTATTTTTCTAGTCAAAATTTTTTCCATTCTCCCGCTCACGCGCCCTATTTTCTACCAAAAGAAGGAATAACTTTTCTCATCTTTCAGCTGGTAAAACATTTTCTAGGGAAGAGAGAACTCACAAAACCCATTTCCCCTTTCCCTTACCTTTTCCCTTCAAGCCGAAACCCGCTCTCATCCTCTCACGCCCAATCGATTGCTTCCGTTTTCCAGTTCAGCCCAGCCGACGACCATCTTCTACAGTCGTCTCTCACGACGAACCTTGCGTCGCTTCCTCCAGCGTAGAAGCTGGTATGGTTCGGAGTGCACTCATCGAAATCTCTGTTTTCTTGTTGAAGCTTTCCACTTTACAAGTCAAATTTGAACTTGGAATGAATTGTATTGTTTAAGTTTGGTTATATTCTTGATAATGCAGTCAATTAATTCCAAATGAATCATTTCATCATTTTCGGTGGCGACAAGATTCCCCATTATTCATCTTCTTTTACAATGGGCTTCATTTTTTGTTTATGTTCTGCAATTTTAATTTTAGAGATAGAAATTGATTGATTAGATCAGAAAAATTAGAGTGATGCTATGTGTACACAATGGTGTACACACGGCTTTACACCCCCCTCACATGGAGGGGCCACACACAATAAAATATTCGTGGGCCCCCCTCCATGTGAGGGAGGTGTAAAACTATGTGTACACCACGTTTTTCGAACAATTATGGGTTTGAGTTCGCTGTAAACAAAAGAGAAATAATTCCTGGGTTTCTTTTTATATATAATTTTTTTTGGTACATGGATTCAGAGGGGACGGGTTTTTCCTAAATACTGAAAGAATGGAGAATTGATAGGAAGGGCTTCAATTTGCTGGGAATAGGAGTTCAAGATTACATCTTTTTTAGGTGTGGTTTTGTACGTCAAAAGTTAGTCAATTTACTAGGAAAAATTGTGGGTTTTGCTCTTTGCAGTCAAATTAAAGAAAGCATAAGGATTTTGTAAATTGAATTTTGTTGAAATTGTGTTCAATTTATGAACTTTTGGAGTTCAGTACTTAATTTTTGCTGAAGATTACAGTTGATTTGGGGAAATTTATGTATTTTTTGGTGATTTTGCTGATGAGATTCCTTGCCTGACAAGACGAGCAAGGAATTGAAATTTGTTGAGTTAAATTTATTTATTTCTTGATTCTGCATCTGAACTCCCAAATTTATCTTTGGCCATATAAAACATATTTAATTGAGAGAAACATTTTTTTATGAACGTATTTAATTGAGAGAATTATGGAATATAAAGAAAAAATTATGATTCTTTTATTAGATATTGATTTTAACTATGATGCACTTCCTTTTAAACATTACTGTTAACTCTTTATTCTACATGTGAAAGTTTATAACATAACCATTGCCAGTCAATACATCTCATCACACCTGTAAATTATGATTCTTTTATTAGATATTGATTTTAACTATGATGCACTTCCTTTTAAACATCACTCTTAACTCATTATTCTTCATGTTGAACACAAGGCAGACGGCGTAGAATAACATCATTTCACATCAGTTTTGAAGCATCATTTTTCATCAGTTTTGAAGCATCAATTTACGTTGCAGGGAAAGCCAGAATTTGGGAAGTGGAGGACCAAACTTTGTCCAAGATATGATGACATGGAGACTATTTTTTGATAATGATGCAGCCACTGGAGATCGTACGGTGTCTAGGTTCGACCATTTCTCCCCATTGAATGGTATGTAATACATTTTGAAGCTTAGATTCGTGTATTTTTTTTTCTAACAAGTTGTTATCTCTTTCGTAGTCACTGATGAAAATGTGAATAAGATGGATATTGAAAATGTGGAGATGGATCATAGCTCAGTTAATGCTCGTAAGCGTACAGCCGAAGAGGGGACGCAAAAAGCCAAGCGTCGACGTAAACAATTGGTGGATGAGAGTACTATCGCCCTGTTGAGGACTGCCGAGTCATCTACAAAAATTGCTCAAGCTATGGAAATGCAAGCTATGCTAGATACACAGAATCATGTGAATTGGCAATTGATTTTAGAGAAGCTGGAGGCAATGAACCTAGACATGAAGGACGTAATGGAAGTCATGAAAGCCTTTCGATCCGACGATGGTTTGGCTAAGCTATTTATGAACCTGACGAGAGAGAAATACATGCATGCTTTGGTTTTTGACAAGCTTGGTCGTGATCCGCCTCCACTACCGTAGATTGCACGAATTTGACGATGTATGTATGTATTTGTAAAACTTAATCCACGTACGTGGTCTTTTGAATTTTTTTTGTAATGCACATACGTACAAACTAGGGTGCAGTGTTTTGTAAATATTGGATTGATAGTTTTTGGTATAGTCTCCCAAGAGCTGGAGGTGTTTTTAGAAAATGGTTAGCTTTTGTTGATGGATTTTGCAGCACAGCTGATGTATGTGTATTGTGTATGCTTTGGATTGATGGATTTAGAATTGTCTTGGTGTTTGTCTCGTTAATTAATGAGGTCCAACAATTTATTTTTGCATTTTTTAAAATATTTTGACTAGGATAATCCTGTTGGAACTGGATATAGTTTTGTGGAGAAAGATGATAAAAATCTGCTTGTTAAAATTGATGTTGAAGCTGCAAATGATTTCACTACATTGTTGATATAAATTTTTAATACAGATGAGCCTCCAAAACAGTCCTATTTATGTAGTGGCAGAGTTGAGAAATTTTTTTGTTGGCTAACAAATTGATTTCAAAAATTAGTCCGTCTTAGCAAGTTAAACAAGAACTTGCAGCTGGTAAGTTTGTTGAGGCAACAGAGACATGGAGCGAACTCGAGGATGTTATTATTTCTAGCAACTACTCAGTGGTAAAATTCCATAAGAATCTCTACTCAATCAAGTGACAATTTGATTGTTTTAATTGCATATAAAATCATTTTTTCTCGAAAGATAAACATTCTGAATCGCACACAATGATATATTTTTGCAGTTTATTCCACGCTGAAGAATTCTACTCGGGTGAAACATTATTTTCCTTTAGACTATTCAATTTTAAACCATTGTTTTGTATTATCTTTTGTTCATGGTTTCTTGGAAAATGTCTATCAAACACCAATAATTGGAAAAAAAAATTACATGGAAAACAAAGCCTATCAAACAGCTAAAGATGGAAAAAATCAAAATTTTCCATGGAAAACTAAGGCAATCAAACACCAAAAGATGGAAAATCTCAACATTTTCTAGGTGGAAAATTATACCAATCAAAGTAACTATTTGACATTTCCTAGGAAAATAAGTTCTAGGCAATTATTTTCCCTGGAATTTGTTTTCTTTCCACCCAATTTTCCAAGGAACAATCAAACGGACCCTTAGTATATTTAGTCGTAGAAAACTATTCTAGATGAATTAGTGAATGAAGTAGGGTTGGAAAACACGATTTAAACTTAGGAAAAAATTGAATTTCCCATATGAGACTATCGTTCGAGCGACAGCCTAGCTCTAGGTGAGGCACTTAGTCTATATAATTCGCTCAAGCTGCAGGCGAGCAACAGTGAACATGGGCAACTTTTCATGAAACAAGTTGAATTTGGGCTGTGTCTCTCTGATTTGCAACCCTTCTACATCAAAACCTTGCTTATTTTGATTAGAAAATGAGTACAAAAGCATCATTTGGTTCGTTGTTCTTGTGTTTTGAAGTACTGCAAACACAAGAAGTCGATCATTGTATTTTGGGAGTTGATTGCCATAATCTGTAAGCACCTGTGGGGTAAATTCGACTTAAGGACAAAGAGTTCAACTCTTGTCTCGATCATTCCTTGACGTTATTCTATCCAATTTTCCATTTACTTTCCGTTCTATTGTTGGTAGGTTTGGTAAGTTTATTTTAAGTTAAAGAAATCACTCAAATCTAGAACAACAATCCTAAGTCGAATTTTTTATTGTTGACTTATACCTTTACAAAATCTATTTAACTCGGTTAAAATAATTCGTTTCGAAATACTTTTATACTCTTTTCGATTTAACTTTTATACTATTTTTTATACTCTTTCTTGGACTCTAATCTTGGTTTGGTTAAACTTCTATATGTATAAACAAAAATGAGTATTGTTAATAACAACATCGATGTTACTTCAGATGTGGTTACTTCGAATGTTATGACTTCGAATGTACCATTTGGAAGTTGTTCCTCCAAACTTGGTTCCTTCCGTTGTGACTCATTCGGTTACGGTTTCACTTCCTATCGTTCATCCAACCTCCGTACCACATGGAGAAAAATCTAAAAAGTTTAGTGGGGTCGATTTTAAGATATGGCAATAGAAAATGTTGTTCTATCTTACAGCACTAAACTTAGCAAAATTCTTAAATGAAAATGCTTCCGCTATGCAAAATGGGGAAAACAATAGGGATTGTTGATAGAATTGGATGTTTGGAAATATTCAGATTTTTTATGTAAGAACTACATTCTGAATGGCTTGGACAACACGTTGTACAATGTATACAGTTCCATGAAATCTGCAATGGAACTTTGGAAATCCTTGGAGAATAAATACAAAACTGAAGATGTTGGAACAAATAAGTTCATCATCAAGAAATTTTTGGACTACAAGATGGTAGATTCCAAAACGTTCACCAGTCAAGTAAATGAATTGCAGGTTCTCCTCATGGCATGCATGCCTAGAACATGTCTCTAAGTGAATCATTTTAAGTGGGTGCAATCATCGAGAAACTTCCACCTGTATGGAAAGACTTCAAGAATTACCTTAAGCAGTAAGGAGATAACCATTGAAAAACTCATCGTCTAGTTGAGGATTAAAGAAGATAACAGAAAGTCGAACAAGTGTAATGGAAGTTATATACCACAAGTAAAGACAAATGTGATGGAAACGTATGAAAGGAAACAAAAAGATGAAGCATTCTGTCAAATCCTTCAAGCAAGGAAATAACAAGAAGACAAAAAATTCAAGTCTTGCCTCGATCATTTGCATCTCATTCCTTCGCGTTATTTTGTCCAATATTCCATTTACTTTCCATTCTATTGTTGGTAAGTTTGGTATGTTTCCATTCTATTGCAAATCAAATTTAAGTGATTTCTTCAACTCAAAATTAACTTACCAAACCTACCAACAATAGAATGGAAAATAAATGAAAAATTGGACAGAATAATGCCAAGGAATGAGATGCAGATGATCGAGACAAGAGTTGAACTCTTTGTCCTTAAGTCGAATTTGCCCCTATACATACTTACAGATTATGGCAATTAACTCTCAAGATACAACGATCGATTTCTTATGTTTGCAGCACTTCAAAACACAAGAACAACGAACTAAATGATGCTTTTGTATTCCTTTTCGAATGAAAATAAAAAAAGGTTTTGGAGCAAAATTTTGGCAAGAAAAATTATGTTTTTAGTTATGCTATGATTGCATAAGAAGAGTGAATGAAAACAACACCAAGCGGTCTTATTTATAAATGTAGAAGGGTTGCTAACCGAAGAGACGCAACCCAAATTCAACTTGTTTCACGAAAAGATGCACAGGTTCACTGTCGCTCGCCTGCCGCTCGAGCGATAATTTTAGGACTTTTTCACTCGTTTGGAGCTAGCTGTCGCTCTCATATGGAAAATTCACTAGTTTCTCATTCATCCGAAAATAGTTTTCTATGTCCAAATATACTAAATTTATCCACTCGACGAGTAGAACGTGATTGACCCATTTCTTGCCAAATTCGAGATGCAGGACCCATCCAAATATTTGGTTAAATTTTGATAAAAATCAACTTTATATAACTATTTCCCAACATTCCACACTTTTAATTGCTTAAGCAGTTCTCGCATTTGCAAGACACGTCCTGCATTTTTTAAAGCATTAAGGGAGGCATTTTTATTTACAAACCAATTATAGAAGATTATTTGCAACCACGTTTCGTTGGTACATGAAAGGATTCTATGATATGCACTTGCTAACTCCATTTCCTCAGCGTCAATAAGTTGACTATATCTTCTCCTTTTAATTTCGGGTTAAATAGTGGCAAAATAAGTTGCCTATGTCTTCTACCTTTACTTGCTAACTCCATTTCCTTAGCGTCAATAAGTTGCCTATGTCTTCTCCTTTTGGAATCCAATTTGTATTCTATCATACCTTGATGATCTATTTATCTAATGAATGGTCAATACTATATTCATCTAGTTTTCCGTAAGAAGTCTGCTACTGCTTCTGCAGCGGTCAACTCAGTCAATGCAAATATGAAAAAAGTTGCAAAGGCTCCTCCCCAATAGAAAGATAGCTCCTCGTCTTGATGATGAGGACTGAGTTGAGAAGGAGAAGAAGTGGTTTGTGGTAAAACAAACCAACTCCAGGAACAGAGTTGAACTATTTAGACATCTATCTCAATATGATCGTTGTATGTCAAAAGGCTAATTATTGTTACCAAAAATAGTCATTAGTCAAAGTAGTAAGTCAAGTCACAGCGTACTCGACATACTAGGTGAGCTAGGCAAGCTGCACTCTTGGTACTATACCACTTTGACGAGCTCATAGCTCAGTGAATAAGTTACAAATTATTCATTTTAACTTGATCTTGTTCTCCATGAGTCATTTTAACTAGTTATTTTGCTCAATTAATGTGATCTTAACTATGCATGTTTGTAAGATGATCTTAACTCGTGTATATGTTAATTGCTTAATGTTAAATGTTTGTTGCAATATGTAGATCCCTCCAACAAGTGTTCCTATTACTATACAAGAGTATGAGTTGGCTTTGCTCATGACTTCTCCCCCAGATAATCGACAGACAAGAAAGCGATTTTGAGAACTCTGTGCAACATCTTACCGTTTATTTCTTGTTGGGTCTCTTTCTTAGCTATTTGCCTCTCAATGCATACTTTTCATTTTGGTTTACAATTTCTGTCGAATAAGGGCCCGAATTATCAACCTATTCGGGCAGTTCTATTAACATCCGTGTTTTAACGAGTTTCTTTGTAACTCTGATATTACACTTGTCAATGTTTAAGAAGGATAGATGTGTGTAAATTTAGAATAAAACCAAAAACCTAAATGATTGAACATTTATCATACATATATACCTATAGATGGCCAGCTTGCTTTAGTCTCATAATATTGTTTTTTTTTTTCCTTTCAACATCAGTCAGTTTAGAGTTTGACTTTATTTCAGTCCTGACAGATTACCCAACTCTCGGTCCATATGCAGTAACAAAATCATTAAAGTTTTTCATCATATAATCTAAATCTTATATAGAAACTCAAATTTCATTTGGTTTTTCTTTAAATCCATAAATGCAAGACAATTTTATTAATTTCAATCTCATCACTTCTCTCTCTCTCTACAAAAGTGACACCATTCTATAGATCCTCTAAGAATGTCACATTTTCCATACATAGGAGAGACGACAGTAAGAACAACAAAACCACCCAAAAACAACTATCAACATACCAAGAGAGTTCGCCAACAATGCCTCGGCTAAAAAGTGTGACATTAAGTTGTGTTTGAAGAAAATTCGCTTTCTCCAAAACAGCCTTCGTCATTGTGAAACTTCCAAGCAACCCATACTCCAATTACGCTCAAACAAAATGCTAAGACTTGCAAACACAGATGAACTAATTTTTTGAAGTGTTTTGTTCCTAAGACAGTCTTGTAGGCCAGCACAGCTGCCCAAATCCATACCAAGCAATTATATACACAAGTCTGAGAATGCCAGCAAGCAAATAATGATGACCAGTGTAATAAACAACTCTGATGATATACAACATATAAGAAACATACAAAGACTCGATAATTTGGACCTTACAATTCATAGATGTAGTCCTAAAAATAGATTAAAATAAGGCTACCAACAAGAATTTTTGTCTGAAAATATCTTGGCATCCCTTGAAATTTCAAATTATAAGAAACCAAAGTTTCTCCTTTGATCACAGCCAAGATTTCCCCATTCTTCCTAAGGCATAGAATCTGCAATTCAGGACCAATAGACCTTCGAAAGTAAGCTCCAAGAGACTCTTGAATCCCATTACCTGAAAATACATCCAACTTCTTAAGGCACCAGTGTTTGGCTTCAAGATTTCTTCAAAAGGAGAAATGTTTTGGAATTACCTCCACGTGGTCTCTCCATGTGAACGTCTAAAACAATCAAGCTTTGAGGTCCTTCAATTGTGTGGCAAAATCGATTTGGGGATTATGGTTCATAGAGAATTTGGGCTTTTAGTTTACGTGGCTTGTATTCTCTATTTCACGATTTCAACTGAAAAGCGTGTAGCGTGTTTGGGAGTTATGACATGGCATTTTATTTTTGTGTTGGAGAGATTAAACTGTCAAATGTACATCCATCATAGTCCACGTAGGCAAAGGATAGAAACGAAAGTTGCTCGTGTATAATGGAGTGCAACTTCATAAAGTTTAGTGAGTAATGAGTGCAAATTGAAGTCCAGTGAGTAAATGTTACTCAAAGTTCGATGTGTGTTCAAACAATTAACTCGAATTGTTAGTCTGTGAAGCACATGATGGGAGTTTGATGGACATTTCGGTATTATGAAAACTTTAGGAATGTTGCATGAGTACTTTTATTGGCCTCGGATGAAAAAAGATGTTAATCGCATTTGTAGTAGATGCATTACTTGTAAAAAGGCCAAATTTAAGGTTTTACCACAAGGATTGTATACACCCTTACATGTTCCTAGTGAGCCATATACATGTGCCTATGGACTTTGTGTTGGGGCTGCATAGGACTAAAAGGGGTAGAGATTCTATATTCATGGTGGTGGATAGGTTTAGTAAGATGACACATTTCATTGCATGTCATGAAATAGATGATGCCACGAACATAGCTGATTTATTCTTTTAAAAGATAGTACGACTCCATGGTATACCTAGAAGTATTGTGTCTAATATGGATGTTATGTTTCTTAGCCACTTTTGGAGGGTTTTGTCGAGTAAGTTGGGAACTAAGCTTTTATTTTCTACTACATGTCACCCACAAACTGATGGACAAATCGAGGTAGTTAATTGTATATTAACTCAACTTTTACGCAATATAAATTATAATGAATAAAAATTTGAAAAGTTGGAAGGATTTTTACCTTTTGTAGAATTTGTATATAATATGGTCATGCATTCTACTACTTATTCGCCTTTTGAAATTATGTATGATTTTAATCCACTAATTCCATTGGATTTAATTCATTTACCTGTTCATAAAGGACATAGTTTAGATGGGAAGTAAAAGACTAAATTGGTAAGGTGAAAATTGAGAAAAAGAATGAAAATTGGACCTTCCAGGTAAGTATAATGTGTCTACTATTTCAATATTGCTGATCTTTCTCTCTTTGATGCAGGTATAGATTTGAGGTTTAATTCTATTAAATAAGGGGGAATGATGAGAATCATTGAGAGCAAGCTAACAATGATCCTTTGCATGTTCTAGATGGACCGTTTACAAGATCAAGAGCTAAGAAAATCAAAGAAGCCATGCAAGGACTTGTCCAAGCTACGTGGACTGAGAGTTCGAGTGGAACAAGCAAACCACGAAGTTTCAAAATGGGTATGAAGGAAGAACTAACCTTAGTGCATTTGATTCAATCTAAGGAAGAGAGAGTTGATTCAAAAGGCCAAGCTATTGCAAGGCTTTAATTTCCTTGCCCTTGCAAGCATAAAAAATTCAGAATCCGAGAGCAAATTCATTGTGCCATGCGTTTGCAGCATATATAACCATGCGATCACATGGTTATCCAACTGGGTCCGAAATTTTGTTTTTCAATTTGAATTACACTCTATTTGTTTAGATTTATCTTGATGTTTTTCGAGTAAAATATGATTTTATTTATTATTGATATGAGGCGTTATTCGTTGTACAAAAATAACAAGACATTATTTAAGGGATTAATATATAAAGTGAGATTATTTGCTTTCATATCTTGTATTTAATTGAAATGTTTCGAACTTATCAAAGAATTTCAATCTTTGTGGCGATCAACACTTCTAGCCTTGGTAAGAATTAAGGAAATCATTGGACTAAGGTTATAACTCTGATTTTAACTTTCTTTTAAGTTTTATTAAATTTTGTGTGGATTCCTAGGTCCTCCAACAAGGTTCACACATCACCGTACCGTACCGTACCCAACTCTAGCTCCTCGTACCTCATCGCTAATTCCAACAAAACGTCTGAAATATCAATACCGCCAATAGATGTTTTAAAGAGTGCCACCATCCCAAATGCTTTCGTACCTGTTTCGCCCTCTCACAAGTGAATTGAGCATGGATGCTGGTTTCCAAGCACACACCAAAAGACACCACTCTGTCAGCTCTACCTTTCTGTGCGCCTAGTTCATAGCAGAAAGCAGTGCCTCGTCAAATGTAGATACCAACCAAATTGAGGTATAATAAGTAAATGCCAAAATGGAGACTAGCACTTCCAAAGTACGTTTTGACAAGAACGCGTGGGTCATTTTCTTCGAAGTATACAGTCGTGTAAAAAGCATGGAAATTAAACGTATTAACTAGTTCATGGCAATTTCTTTAACATTTAGAATCAAGGCAAGTAGCCACTAAAACCATTCGTTGTAATTTATGACCACGTACATTTATTTACTAAAGATACATATATTTTTTAATAGAAAAAAATTAAACCATGTACGAAGCATCCATTTCTCCTCGTCCATTCTCAGACCATCCTGACCCGGCTCTAAATTTGCAAACTGGACATGTCCCCTGATGCCTCAGCCATGGATCAATGCAATTTACATGGAACTGCAACAAGAGAGAAAAAGGCCAAGTGATGCATAAAAAAATTGATGAAAACACAACTAACTATGTTCAACAAACGGGCTTTTCCAGACGTCATAGCCAAATATAGTTTGTAAACAATTCTCAACAGTGCCAATGACGAACCTAATGTAAACAAGGCAAGCTCCGAATGAGTTCTCCAAAATTAACTTGCTCCAAGCAAACACTACAAGTCAGTTCATCTTCTAGGGTTTTCATTCCCCCTTGTGCAATTGAAGGATCTTGCTGCTTCTGCATATGAACAAACTTGTGAAACTACCAAGAACATGCCATGTGAAATGATACCAAGACTTTTTTTCATAAAATTCATTAATGAAGACATTAGGAGGCTTTCTTATGTTTTTCTCAAACCCAGAGAAAGGTCCAATGAAAAAATATAAGAAATCAAACTTAAACAAAGTAGTTTAACTAAAAAAAAAAAAAGCTGATATCACATGCAAGCAAGGCTATGTGAAGATGTTGCAACTTTTTAGCAGCGGACGACCTATCACAATGTAGCACCAAGTAACATTTTTTGTTTCTTTTTCCTGCCTTTACAGGGAACTCAAGACTTACCCGATTGAGCATTTTTCAACGTTGGTCTATTCATTTTCGTTAATGCATAAAATGGAAAATATTATATCCATGATGTCAGATATCTTCCATAGAAAAACAATGTCATGAACAAATAAAATGTCATGAGATTTGTAACAAATTAAACATATCTCATTTCTCAGCAGTAAAATTATACACAAATTAAGTTACACAGCAATCAATGGATCTCTCTTTTGTATAGAGAAAGGCATGACTTGCTCGTCTTGCTCATGGATGAAAACCAAAAGCAAATAAAATGCCTTCAAATGCATCTTTACAGACTAAAAACTTACCTTTTGAGCAAAGAGAAACTAGACGTACCTTGGATGAGCATGAAGAAGAAGCCTGCTGCTCTGGCAGCCCCACACTATCGAATGGATCAACTGACAACACCAAGGGTCAATTTTAAGAATAAAAATCGCCACTATTCACTTACGCTCTCCAAATAACTCTTGTCAGAAGAATAAAAATAAAATAATAATAATAAAACTCAACCTTAGGGGGAACCTTTGTATAGTTTCCCACTGTCATGAGTGATGGAGCAGTCAACGGTGAGAGATGTAATGACGGCTAGGGGTGTCCAAAAGTCCCGAATCGAACCGAATCGAGCGGTTCTTCATAAGTTAAATACCCGAATAGGTACCCGAATCGAGAATCGAAGGGTTTTGGTAGGGTCTCGATTCTAGACCAAGAACCGAATAAGAACTGAAACTAAATAATTTTTTTAATTTTTTATATTAAATTAATTAAATTATTTTATTTTTTTCTAAACAAATTAGCAAATTTATTAAATCAATCAAATCATTTCATAATTTTAATTTTAAAGTCCACTACCCAAATCATTTTAAAGCATTTAATTTTTTATATTAAATTAATTAAATTAATTTATTTTTTTCTAAACAAATTAACAAATTAATTAAATAAATCAAATCATTTCATAATTTTAATTTTAAAGCCCAATACCCAAATCTTTTAAAGTCCATTTTAAAGACAAGAAATAGTGGAGTTTGGAATCCATTTGCAGTTTTTGATATGGATCACCGATATTTTAATATTAATATCTACTTTTTGGTATTTTTATGTATTGAATTTATTTTATTGGACAGCTAGTTATTTATATGTTTTTGAATTGGACTACATTAATTTGTAAAAGTTACGAATGAAATGTCATTAGTTGTATTTATGTAGTGTTGCTGTAAATGTTAAAAAATTTAATTATGATATGGAACCGAACGGAACGGAACCGAATAGAACCGAACCCGAACGGTTTCATAATTATATTTGGACCCGACAGGTCCATTTATTAAATACCTGAAAATTTTGGGTCTGTTCGGTTCGGTTCTGGGACAGCCCTAATGACGGCATTAAATAAGATTTTACTATCACTATAGGCTTGCACCAAAGTTTTGCAGCAAGTTCTTTTCATTTCATATTAGTCATGGAAAATCTTAGAAGACATATTCCAATAGATCTCTTGGTGGTATTGTGAGATAGTACAGTTTAGTTTACTAAAAGGCAATCAATTGTAAGTTAGATTTTGTAACAGTACTTTTGTAATAACAGTTTTAGTTCAAGTAGAACCAAGGTTGAATGCATGCAATACCACTTAGAATGGCGGAAATAAGGATAATAATTAAGTTACTACAGAGGACCGCATTGTGCTAAAAAGTGAGTTTCTAGGTAGCTAGTTTTGATTATTAATAAGTACAGATAAATTGAAGAAGATGTAATGCTTAAAATTATTGTGGGTTGGATGAAATAGAAAAGAGCCAAGGGAATTTTGTGTGGCACAGATCCTAGTTGAAGGTCAGTTCTTCACAGAAGTGATTCAGCGTGCCCTGCTTTATGATACATTAGATACTTGGACTGTTACAGGACAAAATATCAGTGAGATGAGTGTAGCAGAAATGAGGATGCTAGGACAGATGTATGGACATACTAAAATGGTTAAGACAAGAAATAAAAACAAGTATTGGTGGAACAGATTGATGATAAATTAATGAATTATGACTTCACTGGTTGTTACATGGTTTGCACATACCTGAAAACAGTTTTTTAGTTCTAAACTAATTCAATTCTTCCAAATTAAAAAATAAAGGAAATTGTGGCGGTTTGGAAGAATGAACTCATCTCATAAACAATGGAATATATCCATTTGCACAGAGGTTATCGTGATTATCTATCGTCAAACATATAAACAACCGCATGTACACACTTGTACAGTATATGCTTACATTTCTATAGGTGAAAAACATAGTTGTCAGACTCGACCCGGACAATGCATCGGGTCAATAGGTTAGTGGTTCAACCGACGGGTCATTGCATAAAAACCGACAAAAAAATATATAGTATAAATTTTTTTTAAGGACAACATTAAAATTTTTAATTTATTTTCACTAATTATTTAGGTCTATTTACGACGGATTTCACGTATTAAAATACAGAAATCGTTACAAATTGTATTTTAAGAAATGCAAATAAATATGAATCTTCTTATAATTGTAAAATTGCAAAACCCTCTGATTAAGGATCTGAATGTTTGAAGACCACGAGCCACGTGGCTTGAATCCTAGGCTTCAAGATTTGTTGAGAATTTGATTTGTCGAGAACTTGACTTGTTGACACTTGAATTTCGGAGCTTGGATTTGGACTTGGAAACTTGGTCTTGATCTTGATTTAATTTGAAGAAGATTTTGATCTTCTTGGATTTGTTTGATTTGAAGAAGATTTTG
>CAIGRT010176588.1:0-12100 GCA_903798405.1 Fraxinus platypoda
CCCGAGTGAATAAAATAATGTCCGACGCCCGAGGTGTGTGTTCGGTCATCTCCTATGTTATCCTCTATGTTCGTGTAGCATGATTCAATTCAAACAGATGCTGGCAGCATCTGTTTTGTCTGTCTAAGTGTCATCTGTTTGAATTCTTGTGGAATCTTTTCTGTACAAATAACAAAGCTATATATACGGCCTCACTCCACCCTCCTAGCCACACCCTAAATTTCTCACAGAACCAAGTACACACAGGAAGGAATATATAGGCTGTAAATTTCTCACTTCGCCGTTTCTCCCTCTAAAGAGTAAATCCTGGATAAAATGTTTGGTCTCGCACACACCATTACCATTAATCCTCAAACTGGAGCCACAGGATCTGCGTTCAACAAAATTTTCATTCCTCAGTTTGATTGCTATGCAGTTAATGGCGTGCTGTGTCCCGAGCCGATTTCTTGGGCTCTGCCAGACCAAACACCCGCAGAGATGGAGATGAAGGTATGTTTACTTTTTTTCTTTCTTGTTCTTTTGTTCTCTGCTTATCTGTTTGGAAATGAATGTTAATTGACAGCTTTGCCATGAAGTTTGCTAATGTAGTTAGGCTTACGATGTTAAGAAATGTTGAAAATTTAGCTAGGGATTCTGAAACTCGGTTTTTTTTAATCTTTCTATTAAATAATTACCATTCATTTAAAAATAAACTAGAATTGAAAATCAAGCTTTTGATTTTAAATTCAGTCAAAGTGTAGTTGTAGAAATTTATTCTCCAAGATTTTTTTCCTTCCTCTTTTTGTTTACCATTTTTTCCCTGCCTTGGAAATGAAGGTTAAGAATTGTAATTGTAGTTAAGCATACGACGTCGGAATGTACCAAAAACTAGGTAGAGTTCACAAAATGGCTTGAAGGATTAATTCATAAATGGCAGGAATTTTGAAACTTGATTTTATAAATTTTCCTTTTGAAGAATTATAATTAATTGCGAAAATAAGCAATAGTTGAAACATCAGATTTTGGATTTTAGATTCAATCATATAGTTGTAGAAATTTTTACAAGAATTGTTTCTAGTGCTAAAACACCATTTTAAATTTCTGAGTTCTTTAAATTAACGGCAACATGAATTCAATTTTTAAATTTATTACCTTATTTATAAAAATATATTTCTTTTTGAAAATTAATTGCCACAAAATAATTTTGTTAAAAGAATTAATGTCATAACTTTTTCCAAAATTTTTCAAAATTAGTAAGTCTGCAAACAATGAATTTATAGTCACCAATAATGCAAACAATGAATTTGAGACCCTTTGTAAATAGATGGGAAGGCAGCTTTCTAGCATGCACTTCTATTCCTATGTTGCACAACTGGATTAGTACTACTGGCTAATTAGCTTCCTTGTACATATCAAATGGCTAGTAACCTGGGGCTCATCACACTATCTTGTTAGAACTCGAGAATAGTTCAAAGACAATCTCTTCCACCTTGAATTTCAACTGTCCATTGATTTTAAAATTGCGGATTCAAATATTATAAATAAGCCTATTTTTTTTTATGACAGTCTCCCTCAGGTCACTAACATTTGACTAAAGGGTCTACTAGAGTTTTTATCCGAGTCCCCTGATTGATGGTAAATAAAAAAAAGAAAAAAGGAAAACCCTGTTTCATCAAACCAGATCACTAATACATCTCATGATCATATCAAGAGACTTCCCATCCATTTTATGTTCAATTGTTGTTTAAGGTAACTGCTTTACACATGATATTTTAACAAATATTTGGTCCAAAATACTACTGAGACTAATGGTATTGAACTTGAAAATTAATATAACATTATAGGGATTTTTGATTTTGGTAGACATTTCGGGGAAGTATTCTTGGGAATTGTTCTTGAATTGGCTCCAAAATTTTTCAAAAAATAAAAACTCTACTCTCTCTCTCTCTCTCTCACACACACACACACAATCAATCAATCAAAGACTTTCTACTTATGTTTTTCACTCGCTGCTCGTCATTGTTCAACTTTGTTAGGGTTTTAGTTCAGAACTATTAGTCTAGGGCATCTCCTCGTGTAGGTATAACGAATTCATTTGGAGTTATTTTTGATGTTTAGTCTATAAAAGATCATGTGTAGAGTATTAGCTATATATTTCTGCTGGAGCACGCAAGAACGAGTTTTGCAGAGGAAGGAAAAGGAATTAGGAAAGGACTAAATCGGAAGTAGTTAATGTTGAAATGATGACGTTCCAACTTTTAAAATCTCTAATCAAGGACAAAGAATGTTATATTTTGTAAATGTACGTAACATTGGCATATCTATTCCACATATTTTCATTGTTCTAACAGTTCTTAGTGTATAAATAGATGGAATCAAAAATTATTACCAACTACCAGTTATCAGTATATGAGGAAAATGGAAAAAAGGAGGTGAAAGTGGAATCACGTTCAACAAGAGAAATTGACGTAGAGGCCCTAACTGAAGAAACCAGCCTCAATGTGCACAACGAGTTATCACTACAAGAACGATTAGTGGGTTGTATATTTAAAGCCAAAAAAGGTCAATCCTCCAACTTAACTGACAAGGTACATGTAATTGGCTAATTACGTTGTCATGCAATACATAAAAATCCTATTATATAATTCTTGATGTTGGTTGAAAGAACCAGATTGATATTTTCGTCAAGTTTGTGTGTTCTCCAAGCTTTGAATAGATTCACATTACTCAAGTAACTCTACACATAGTAGTATTTTATCCATGGCCATGGGAAGGCTAAGAAAACGTTTCGGTCTGTAAAAGAGTTTGGCAATTTCATACTGTTCCACGGTACTATAGAAGGTTCATCTCATCGCGGCAAGGCAAAAATGATAGAACAGCAAGAAGCATCTCTGTTATGGAGCATTCTTTTATAATCGAAAAATCTAGTAACTAATGGACAAAATTGACCACTACATGATAAGAACTTACGTTGATGGATTCGAAAAACAATCTTTTTCGACCTGGGGTGAATGATGACATCGAACATCTTGACCTAGTCAAGTACATTGGAATTGATGAATAAAATCACTTTTTTGGACACAACAAGAAACATAGTAGAACTTAGAGATACAAGTCCCCGAGCAAATTAGTATGTGGTAAAAACTCATTGATTTACAAAAGAGTGTCTAGATTGGATTTTCATCAACTAATTTGATGATTCAAAATTGATTGCTGAGATTGGAACGAAAGAAAATTTGAACAAATTTGAATCTCAATATGTTATTCAATAAAACAACTCAATCACTATAAGCACTAACTCTTGTTCAAATAGTATGATTAAAATTCAAAGACTAAAATTTATAAAATAATTCCAAACTAGTGTCATTCATTAAACAATATGTACGTGTATTATATTGTTGAGTAGATTATGACTATTTATCCCCGTTCACATGCCATGATATGATGGGAAATGTGTTGTTGAAAAAGAAGAAAAAAGTATTGATGTGATGGAAAATATTATTTTATTGAAGAATGTGCGGTTGAAAATGAGAATTGATTTACTGTAGAAAATGAGAATTTTTACCAAACATGCTCTCAATAAAACAACTCAATCACTATAAGCACTAACTCTTGTTCAAATAGTATGATTAAAATTCAAAGACTAAAATTTATAAAATAATTCCAAACTAGTGTCATTCATTAAACAATATGAACGTGTATTCTATTGTTGAGTAGATTATGACTATTTATCCCCGTTCACATGCCATCCTCTATTATTGTATCGGTCCTGAGTTTGATTTTTAGCAATTCTATAGTGAAATAGCTAAATCTTAACACGTGAATTATCAATTTATAAAGTACATCGCTCCTACATCTGGTGGTGATGGACAATGTGATTAGTAGCTCAATTCTTTAATTATTTACGATTCATATTAATATCTTGACTTAATTTCTATTTTATAAAAACTAGTGTGTTCATATATTTCTGCACCATAAAATGTTTAAAAGATATTTTTGGTCGATTTTGACGATTAACTTTGTTCCATTTCATCAGGGAAATAATCTCGACAGGAATTGTTTAGGCAAAAAATAATAAAAATAAAAATAAATAACACATGACAGAAATTGCCCTAATTGGTATTATATTAAGAATTGTGTCGGTAAAACCTAGGATTTGGGACCATGATGATGTCACATACACAGTGACCGACACATGAGATGGCACCCCATCACAAAACCTATGCACCTCTCTCTTTTCTCCCTTCCCTATTTAACTGAGTGTCACGAACACACACACACTCTCACTCTCACTCTCACTTCGCTGTTTCTCTCTCTAGAGAGTAAAGGCAGGAAAAAATGTTTGGACACACACACAAAATCCCCATTAATCCACAACCTGCAGCCACAGGATCCAAGTCCAACAGAATCTTCATTCCTCAGTTTGACTGTTTTGCTGTTAATGGCGTGCTGTGTCCCGAGCCGATTTCTTGGGTTCAGCCAGACCAAACACCCGCAGAGATGGAGATGGAGACGGAGACAAAGGTATACGTTTACATTTTTATTTTTTATGTTTGTTTTGTTTTGTTTTATTTTTTTGTTGTCTGCTTATCTGTTTGGGACTTTATGTTAGTCGATAGCTTTGCCATGAATTTTGTAAATGTAGTTAGGCTTACGATGTTTAGAAATGTTGAAATTTTAGCTAGGGTTAACAAAAATGACTTGGAAGAATCAAATCATAAATCGCTGGGATTTTTAAGCTTGGTTTCATTTTATTTTTCTTTTAAATTAGTTATATTCGTTTAAAATAATCTAGAATTGAATATAACTTTTTGGAGTTAAAATTCATCCATAGTAGAGTTGTACAAAGCTTCACCCGATTTTTTTCCCGCGCCAAAATACCATTTAAATTTAAAAGTTCGTTAAATTAACGGTATTGAGAATTCAATTTTGAAATTTATTGCCTGATTATGTTAAAAGAATTAGTGTCATAACTTTGTGATAGACGCACACTGAAAATCTTGTGCTCATCTATAATAAGTAAATAAATGCAAGATCTAATAGGATAAGAAGAAAAACTAGAAAGGGAAATCTTTTACTCTCTATAAATTTGTTGTTTTTATTGTTAATCAATTTGCTTCTGGGTTAGATCATCTCTTCAATACCATTTACTAAGAAATTAATCAGCAATACAACAGAGAATCAAATTGTCATAAATCTGAATGTTGAAATGAAATGATTAATATTATTTAAACTATTTGTTTTTGTGTTCCAAAAAAATATGTGAGTTTTTCTCCAAACCCCCATGATGTTGAGTATTTATTCATAACAAACTGAATAAAAAGGAAAACAAGATTAGGAGGGGAACATATAGCTTAACCTCCACTTCATACAAATACAAATTGAAAAAATTTAACCATACTAGCAAACGCATAATTAAACAATAAAAGAAATAAGACGAATATCTCTTGTGCTTTCATCAATGTTTGACTGTAAACCATCTAAAATGAGTCTAATCCCTAGTCGATATTCCTGTTCATGTATTCAAAAAATAAAGATCTTGAAATGTAGAAACAAAAATATTAGCTCTTGTTCTGGACCCCGTATAAATAGATGGGGAGTCAGCTTTTACCATGCAAATTCTATTCCTACATTGCTCATATCTTCAACAATGCAACCTTCAACTGGATGAATGCCACTGGCTAATTTGTTTCCTTGTTACATATCAAATGGTTAGTAATCTCGGGCTCATCTTTATTTCTTGAAGACACTATCTTGTTAGAACCCGGAAGTATTTCAAAGGCTGTCTCTTCCGCCTTGAAGTTATTGTCCATTGATTTTAACATTTTGTATTCTAATATGATCAATAATCCTATTTTTTATTTGAATCTCCCCCAAGTCACTAACATTAGACTAAAGGGCTTACTAGATTTTTGACCCGAGTACTATGAAATTCTAGGATTTTAGTTGTTAGTATAAATTTTTGGGGAAGTTTTCTTGGAAATTGTTCTTGAATTGGCTCCAGATATTTTCCAAAAATAAAATCTCTTCTCAAATCTCTCTCACAGTCAATCAAAGACTTTCTTTCTATGTCTCTCACTCGCTGCTCTTGTCATTTTCAACTTTGTTAGGGTTTCAGTTCACTACTATTATAGTCTAGGAGTTTCCCCCGTGCAGGTGTAAAGAATTCATTTGGAGTTGTTTTTGGTGTTTAGTCCAACAAGGAACATGTGTAGAGTATTAGTAATACAGTACATTTCTGCAGGAGCAGGCAAGAGCGAGTTTTGCCGAAGAAAGAAAAGGAAATAGGAAACGGACTAAATCAGAAGTAGTTAATGTTGAAATGATGTCCTTCCAACTTTTTAAATCTCCAATTAAGGAAAAAGGATGTTACATTTTACAAATGTACAAGGTACGTATCTTCATTCCACTTAAGTTGGCATATCTATTCTAAATATTTTCTTTGTTCTAATACTTCTTACTGTATAAATAGATTGAATCAAAAAATATCACCAACTACCTGTTATCCGTTTCCGAGGAAAATGGAAAAAAGGAAGTGAAAGTAGAATCCCGTTCAACAGGAGAAATTGATTCAGAGCCTATAACAGAAGAAATCAGCATCAATGTGCACAACGAGTTATCACTGCAAGAACGATTAGTGGGTTGGACATTTAAAGCAAAACAACGTCAGTCCTCCAACTTAACTGACAAGGTAGCTAATTACATTGTTACACAAAGTACATAAAAATCCTATTATAATTCTTGATTTTGGTTGGAAGAACCAGATTGATATTTTCATCATGTTTTTGTGTTCTCCAAGCTTTAAATAGATTCAAATTTCTCAAGTAACTCTATACATTGCAGTATTTTATTCACGGCCATGGGAAGGCTAAGAAAACTTTTCGGTCTGTAAAGGAGTTTGGCAATTTCATACTTTTCCACACTACTATAGAAGGTTCATCTCATCGAGGCAAGACAAAAATGATAGGAAAAGAACAGCAAGAAGCATCTCTGGCAGAAGCAAACCAGAATCCAGCAAGTATACATGAAATTGTTGTTCCTCGCAGTGATAAAGACAATGTTTGTGAAGGTATGTCACATAAACTTTTTTTTTTTGTACAAATGCGGGATTTAAATTCTTCCTTGTTGGAATTATAAGTCTGTAATTGACATGCTATATTATATCTTACGTTTAGCAGACATTTTAAAAATGATTAACCACTTGCAGGTGATGAAGATGGAATCTTCTCTGAAATTTTGAAGAGTTCAATTACAGAGTTGTAAGAATTCCAAATTAATAGAATATGGATGTGTACTTTCGTTGAAATTTTATGTTTAGGTGGATAATAAATGCCACCTAGTTCCATGAATTGTTATGGAGCATTCTTTTATAAACCCAGTGGAACTTTCTTAATTCTTTACTATATGTCCTTCCAATTCCATAGAAGATTTACAGATTGAAGAATGAAGACAACCCCGCCCTCGTCCCGGTACACTTCTAAATCTCAAAACTGAAGCAAATGTGTGTGAATCATACTATGCAATATGGTTAAAAGAAAAAACTTTTTAAAGTCGTTAAATATTTTTCCGAGTTAACTCTTCATATTTATTTACTCATTTTTAGTTAAAGGAAGTCTCGATGCACGCGTTGACAACTGTCTTTAAAGGGGGTCGCATGTTGTAAGGGTTTAGTTGATTTTTTTTTTCTTCCAAGTTAAAAAATTAAGGACAGTGCAGATTTATATTATTTGAAACAAATTAAATGCTATAGAAGTCATAGGAACTATACAATTGTATGACTAATAAACTTACAACATTATCAAATCTAATAGTCTTTAAAAAATTCAAAAAGTAGAAAAATAAATGGAAAAATGGAGTATCCAGCAGCTATTGAGATTCCATTAGAACTTGATGTAAAATAGATGACCTATTGGATTAAGGAACGCTTGGATCGAAAAGGGGAAAAAAGTAAATTGAAAATTGGCGTTCGAGCTCCAATTTAAGCATATAATACCTTTTCGAAAAGGGAATGATGAGTCGGATTGAACTCACTGCTTTGCTTTGACTTATGGTGGATTTTAGCCATCCAAGTTCTTTTAGGACTTGAAAACTGCCCTTTTAAATTTTGGTGCTATTTTTATCATTTAATTTATTTCGTATTCTTTACAAAGGAAAAATATGTAAATACAACACTTTTAAGTATACAATTTCACATTTAACAAACTCTTTTTCTTTCTTACACCTCGCACTTTGTCTTTTTCTTTCTTACACCTCACACTTTCTCTCTTTCTACAATTATGATTTAAAAAAAAAAAAAATTGTGATTACCTTTTATGACCTCTGATAAAATTTGTGACTTATAATTTAACTAAACAAATCACATTCACAATAACACATAGATTATGATCAGATCACATGTCAGTCACAAACCACGCAAGCTTACTGTCACAAAAACACAATTGTAAGTCACAATTAGAAATTTAGTCGCAAATTATATGTTTTTATAGGTAACAAATTATTTATTGGTCATAAAGACACAAATTGTAGGTCAAATTCAGTCACACAACGCACATTTTTAGGTTACATTATTTGTTGGTCACAAATTAATGGTTTTATTGGGGTCTCAATTACCCATATATTAGTTAGAATTATCCAATAATTGGTCAAAATCGTTATTCATTCCATCCACCCCGCCCAACCACCATCGACACCACCAAAAAATACTGAATTCACCTCACCACCACATCATAGCGGTGGCAACGAATTGAGCCGAGCCGAGTTTTGGACCGAGCTTTTTTTGGCCCGAGCCGAGCTCGACCAAAAAAAATGAGGCTCGGCTCGGCTAGGATTTTTTGGGTTTTTTGGGGTTTTTTTTTTCTTAGCTGCCTTTGCAGGTAGCTACTTGCTGCCTGCCTGTTGCAGGCAGGCATCAAACTGCAGCTGCCTTCAAAATTTTTTTTTTTTTACTAGGAGGCTTGTTCGGGACTGCGCTCGGTTCCAAAGAGCCCGAGCTGAGCGAGCCTCCGAGCTTTTTTGCCACCGCTACCACATCACCACCTTATGAACACCACTGCCTCCAAACACACCACACATAAATCTACACACACATATCATCACCACAACCCATCACCATCCAGGGGCGGACCCAATTTTTTCAGCAGCCCACTACTAAATGTAACTTTAAAAAAAAAAAAAAAAAGTTTGGCCCAAATTGTAAGATAAAACTTATAGAAGCATGCTCAATCCAATCCCCCTTTCTTGGCAAGAATCCCAATTGATTGGATACCACTCACGTCTCCCTGACTCCGGACTCACCCCAAAGAACTGAAAGAATTTGAATTAAAATCCCCAATTTCCACCAAAACAACAAGGTCCCAAATTCATGAAATCGATGAAATTGAAGAAGTGAAGCCGTGGGTATCAATTGAAGGAGGTAATTATCGGATACTGTTTTTTAATCTTCTTCTTCTACCCCGTCGTTTGATTTTTTTGTTGGTATTCATCTGCTACTGATTTTTCTGTTGCTATTGCAGTGCCTTCAACTTAGTTTTGTAGTTCTAAAGTTTACACGACCATTATTTTTCAATGAAGCATGTTTGTACTGTTCCAAATGATTTTTCACTTTCTTGCTCCTTCAATGTCAAAAGTCCTAATTTATTGGCATACATATAAATTCCTTTAATTGAATAAGAGTCTATACTAGAAAACCAAGAAATTTTTTGTTTAATCTTTCGTTTATTGCTTATTGAACAATTTTTTATTTTTCTTAATGGATAAAGGCACGAAGGTTTGCTTCCTGGCTTCCTATAAAATAAATAGCAAGTGAAATCATAATTTCAATTCATCTTTGAACTCCATGCTAATTGCTATGAAAGTAGATTTTAATGTAAGTATGCCAAATATATTCTCAACCACTAAAGGGTGTAGGAACTAGGATGATTTGAGTTTGGAGAAAATTTTGAAACCAAGCATGCTGAGAGAGTTTGGTATTTGGAGATAACTATTGAGGAGGTTGTTTGTTACATAATGGCACTTTTGCTTTGTATTTTTGAGATAATTTGTATTATAAATTTTTTTTTTCACTTTTACTAATATCGCCCGCACTGGAAAAATTTCCTGGGTCCGCCCCTGTCACCATCGTCTCCAATTTATCACCACCACATCTAAACACACCATATGCATCGCATACAAATCCGCACATGCGTCATACAGATGTGTACACACACCATAATCCACCACAACATCACATGACCACCACTTTCACTGCTTGCACCTCATTACAAATACCAACGATCGCTAGATATGTAGCCATCCGACGACCTCAAAATTTGTAGTCATCTATGGAGGTAGAGGTGGAGACGAAGTTCCAGTGCACAAAATGGACTCGTTGGCAACAAGTGGAGGTAGACCCAGTTGCTCGTTGGCGGCGGAGATACGGTTCGTGAGTTCTGTTTGTTTGTAGAGAGAGAAGGAAATAGAAGATTGAGAAAGAAATGGAAGATAATGTGTATAAAGGACGAAATAGTAGAGAGAGAAAGTGGTTTGAAAAATATGGTAATTATCCTTATTTAGTTACCTTTAATTTAGAAAATTAATTTCTAAACTTTTGATAATTTAGTTATATAAATATTAGAATTTATATTTTATATTTTAAAAAATCTAATTAGCAACTAATTTCTAAAAATAATGATAATCAAATTTATATGGTTTTGCTTAATTTTCCCTAGTAAATTTTAGTTCCTTTAAGCTAGGTTATCGTTTAAATAGAGGTTAATTCTTTGATTTTATTTTTCATTCTCTGGTGGATTCCAGATTTTTGTTCTAAAGATTTTCGCTTGAATTTCTTGTTTTGCGTGGTGTCATGCCTTGNGAATTTCTTGTTTTGCGTGGTGTCAAAACTCCAATCAATCTGAAGATGCATATGCTGCTCTTCAACTTCACTTATCACGTCTTCACAACATATACATATCTTTGTCCATACATTTAAAGTGTCATTTTCAAATCCTCCATTTTCTTTCTTGAGTTCTTCAGGTTCCACTTTCCACAAAGATATTTTGAATACCACCAGTTGAACCTCTTCGACTAACAATTCGCAGGCAGTTGATCCAATGCAATGGTGGAAGTTCAAAGGATTTGTTCGGTATAACGTACTATAAGAAGAATAAATTGAAACAAGAGATTACTTGTTTTCCTGGCGATATAAAGTTATGAACTAGGAATTTTTTTTGATGATATTATAGGTATTAGAAGAGGCGGAATCAAGAATTGTGAATAAAGGGTCTCAACCCGCTGTTTGGTCGAAGAGAAATTACTTTGCGTATTATTTATATTTATATAGACCTCCTAACTGATTATAATTTCTTTAACTATACTAACTACGAAGAGGAATAACTGGATACAATGAATAGGAATATGGGGATACAATCAGAAAAATACATTGGGGTGGACTGAAATTTAAAAAAGCTTCATTGAAGTCACGTCATTATATGATGTATACTACACGTGATCTAGTTTAAAAAGCTAAGTTCATGACACTAGTGATAAGAGTGGTTAGTTACTCGAGCAAGAACAAACTTAGATGTCAATCCTAAAATGTTTTACTAGATCTTTATAACTTTTCTTGTAAAATAATAAATTTACGCCCTCTAGAAAATGTAAAGTGGTGAAGCATGATAAACATGATATTGAAAACTAAGAAAATACCTTATGAATATCTTTTTAAACATATGTTCCAAAGAAATTTGACAATGAGTCATTCCAAATTATTAAATTTTTTTGGTTAAAACACATAAAAATATACATGATTGTACGTCATCTTTCTTAAAATAGTATTCAAAGTGGCATCGATCTTTTATACCAAAATGAAATAGTTCACTCTAGTTACGTTCTTTTATGTTGGGGCTATGATGCCAGATCCAACCCAATACTTTAGGTTGTGATGAAAAGGGCTTGGCCCATGCTTCTATCTATTGCCCCGATAACATTAAGGGCTACTTACACAAATACCCTATATTTTGGGGCAGTTTTGAAAAAACATGATAAACTTGAATTAAGTAGTAATTAAGGAAACTTTAACGTATTTTATACGCTCAAACAGAGAAGATTTCTGCATGAACATAAACAAGCCTCCAAATTGGAAAAA
>CAIGRT010176635.1:0-15054 GCA_903798405.1 Fraxinus platypoda
CATGATAAGTAAATTCCCAACAGCAATCACATAGCTGATATGCTGGGGGCAGAGTTTCTTGTCTTCATTCTACTTTTTTAACATAATTGGAATCACTTAGGGATTTTATCTTTTTTTTTTTTTTACGTGAAACTTGAACCTTTTAAATCTCTCCTCCGAAGTTAGTTTTTATGCGTAAATTCTGTGTTTTGATTATAGAATATATTGGTGTTATGCAGATAATAGTGAGGCCGATGAGCAACGAAAGTACTCAGAGACTCAGATCCAGTCTAATGCGACATCTCGTTCTGGTATTGCATTTCCAAATATGAATTATGCAATGCCCGCTCAACTTGGAGCTGAAAATGCTGTGGTACTAATTGAAGCACTTTTTTTATTTTAAAAATGCAACCGCCAGTATACCATCCTGACAATTAGAAGTGCTGCTATTGAGATTTATTTAGCTAATTTTATGCTTAAGTTCTGATGTTAAGCTGAATGGTGAGCATTGATGATTACTTGTTCTCATTCTTCATCACTCCTTTTGAAAAATTAAATATTGCAGGCACAAACACCTTATCCATATTCAGATCCTTACTATAGAAGTATCTTTGCTCCTTATGATGCACAACTGATAAGTGTAGTTTCTACACTTATTCGATGTCCTAAATGATGATATTTTACTGTTCTTTGGATAAAATACTACTTAAATTGTGTTATATTTCATTTGTAGGTGTAAAACTCAATGTTTGATGAAAAATTAAAGAAAAGAATGCAAAGATAGCGGAAAATAGCTCAAATGTATCAAATACAAAGTTCGGGGACTGAAATGCAAATACTCAAAAATTATGTCAAACCTCGCGATGAAGATTTGAGAGTGTTAAGCATCAATTGAATAAGGAAAGAAGCCAAAGGGGATGAAATATAGTCCAAGTATTATCAAATACAAAGTTCGAGGACTGAAATGCAAATACTCAAAAGTTACGTCGAACCTCGTGATGAAGATTTGAGAGTGCTAGGCATCAATTGGATGAGGAAAGAAGCCCAATGGATGAAATATAGTCCAAGTATTATCACATATCAAGCTTGTTTGGTAGAGATTAAAATCGGATTAAAATTGAAAAACTAACATTTATTGTTGACTTTTATTAGACGAGTGAGACTCAATAACGGCTATATTTTCAATTTTAATTGGATTAAAATTGCTCACAAACAAGCTCATCAACTTCTAGCCAAAAAAGTTATGCTTCGGATTTTTAGGCTCACATTGAGACCCAATTTTGTCATAGCAAACTCTGAAATTGGAAACATTGTATTTCTAGAATAATTGTAGCCCTCCGAGTTATCTTTCTAATTCACTTTGAATCATCTCAATCGGATGTCGGGAGAGAAAGTTATGACAAAAATACTGAGAACTGTTCAGCCGCTAGAAATTAGGCGAGGCGCGCGCCCCAGACCAAAAGAAGTTCACGGTGGGTCTGTGCCCACCCTGGGCCATACTGGACTCTGCTCCTGAGTATAAGACGCATGTGTAATATGGTACTAGACAAGATTACGAGCATATTTTGGGTAGCTTATCTTAAAGATAAACTCTAAATGTGGGACTTATGTTATTTACAACCAAAGGTCGTGAAGAAAGAGCATTTGATGCTTTGAAGAACGTCTTGCATTGAATATTTTATTTTATTTTCCTTAGGGACTAATCATTATGGTGTCATTTTTGGGAATATGCATTTCTTCAGTTTTGGTTTGCAAGGTTAATTAACAAAATTAGGACACAGTCTAACAGTGTTTTGATGTTGACTTTGATTTGGCGTCATTAGTTAGTTGTATGGTCGCTTTCAACCCTAAAATCAATCTTGGTTTACTATTTGTCCGATTTAGGACATTTTGACGAATAAAATTCATATTCTTTGGCATCACTCATAATCATAGCAAAGCATTATAATAAGATTTAGGGGTATTATTAGAGGCAAAAGGAATTTTTAGGGTCTTCCCTTGCATGAGCATCCAATCAAACTTTGTTTCCATGACAACCTTTACAACCCTTATCATTTACATATACATGGACCCCAAATAATCTCTCCACACACCTCTCTCTCTCTCTCTTCCTTTCATACATGCATGCATACATATGTGTCAACCATGTCGGAGATACCGTGCTTGAGCGATTATAAACTTACAAATCAAATCTTAACATTAGAATTGTCACATTACATATTCTTCTTTCATTATCGACATTCATTGTGGCCCATGTTTCCATTTACGTGACTTCATAGCATTCGTCTTAAACTGGTTAGGTAGTTAACTATCACATTTTGTAAAACTCGTATTTGAAAACAGAGGATATCGAGTGATTATCAACTCAAAAAATCAAATTTTAGTTTAATAATATATAATACGATTAGAACCCTTATGACATGTGTGTTTATGTATGTATGTAGAGAGAGAGAGAGAGAGAGAGAGAGAGAGAGAGAGAGAGAGATGTAAAATGGAAGCAAAGGCACACAATTTTTCAAGAAGAGACGAGAGGAGAATTAAGTTTGCATGGTGGGGCTTGAAGAAGGCTCAAGACACTTTTGGTATTGGTGCATGAGCATGACAAAAAATGGGGCCCATGGGGGCAGCTGGAAAGGTAGCTTCCACCTTTCGTTTAATTTTGCAAATTCACTCAATGGGATAAGGGAACATGCCTGAGTGGGCCTGCCCCATTGGTGGGGGCCTCTACCCTCTCGCAAAACCCTTTCCTACACAACCAAAAGGAAAGCCAATAAAGTTGTGTTTGAGCCACGTTATTTTGAAAGAATGTATTTTAAAATAGTAGATTGATGGAAAATGTGTGGTTAAAAAAGAAGGAAAAGTTATTGATGTGATGAAAAATATTATTTTTTTGAAAAATATGTGGTTGAAAATGAGTAGAATAATAAGAATGAAAAATTTAATGTGACTCAAACAAGGGCTAAATAAAAAACAATAATGTCATGTTTGTTTGCCACATTTTCCATGGAAAACATCACATTCGAAGAAAACGAATTCCACTTTTGACTGTTTGAGTGCAACGTGGAAATGGAAATCAATTCCAAGGTACAACCACTTTAAGCTGCATATTCTTTGTTTTCATGGAAAATGATTTCATATGAGTTTGGTAAGTTTTTATTTTCCAACTAACATGTAATTGAAATTCTTTTCCACCTTTGTCTATCAAACGGATGATAAGATATAGTGATGTGTGTTCTCTTAGAATGCGTTATTGCATTGTAGTTTCGAGATATTTGTCGTCTAGTTCATGATTTGAAATTCACGATATTCACACATTGTGAATTTCAAGAATCCTCTACATGTCATTTACAATAAAAAGAGATAGATGGAGGTACATGTTTGAATTCATTGAATTATATTTCAGTTCGGGTGATTTTTTACACTCTAGAAAAGTGATTATTAAATCTCACTATAAATTTTATCGAGATGTTATTAAACTTCAATATGAATAAATGTTTTGTGATTCTCTCATTTTAGTGCAACTCGTCAATTCATAGGACTTGCTTGACAGCAATTAGAAGTTATTTTTTAGGACATAAATTAAAAAATTTATTAGTAATTAATGTAATGTATGTCAACCAATTGAAACCTAAAAGTACATTGCTTTACTTTTCTCCTTCTCTTGGATTTATTTTGACTTTTTGAGTGAATCAAATGGATGGTGGTGGTGGGAATTGGGAGATGCTTTCAAGTGTCACAAAAAGTGTAGGGTTAGTAGGCTGTCAATCCAACTTCTTCAAATTTAAACCTTTGTGGAGCTATTAATAGTATGTAATCAATTTATTTTTAATTCTTTATATATTTTCCCCCTTCTAAATAAGCCCATGTTTGATATCTATTTTGAAGAAAAAATAAATTTTAATATAGTTATTGATGGAAGAATGTGTGGTTAAAACGTAATGAAATTTTTTGGATTTATGTACAGTATTATTTTATTGATAGAATGTGTTGTTGAAATGAAGAAATAAAATGAAAATGAGAAGAAAATGAGTGTCAAACGGAGTATAAATGTCTTAATTAATCCCATTTTCCTAGAACCTTGAAGTTTCATTTCCAATGGCAACATTCAAAGCGACACCCGAAACCCTAATATATGTACACTATGAGCTTTAAACTAATCGAATTGATTATTTTAACTTTTGAAACAATAAAACTATCTTTAGTACTTAATTCTTTCTTAAAATGTTAACATTGCGACTAAGAGTAGTCAACATCCTTAGTGAATTGTTAAATTATTTTATTTATCGACTCATATGTGAGTCTTAATTGAAATTTTAAACCAATTGAATTGATCGTTCCTAAGATACGAAATCTATGTTTCAAAGTGTAGCGCGCACCTTTATAAATTATTATGTATTGTTTTAGATTTAAACCAAACTTTGTGGCATGTCTTAAAACGCAATGTTGTCCCCAAATCACACAATCATTATTTGTTTAGAGAATCATAGCCATGGCATTTTGATATAAACATACATGAATGATATGACCCATAGTTTTTGCATGCATGCATGATCCTCTGCAATAAATGCATTCAATCTTTCCACTGTTCTGTGTATCTCTGTTACTCCTACCTATGCTGTACAAATACTTTTCTTTAATAAATAATTCAACCAGTAATATCACCATTATTATTTTTCAAGAAAATAAAAATAACTACAGAGCAATCATATCTATTCTCACCCGCTTATTTTGACGCCTCTATTTTATAAAAATATTGAGACGATCAAGAAAAATATGCCTAGCCATTTTTTAAAATCGCAATCTCAAAGAGCTGATGTAAAAGTCAATTGTGTCTATCTTGATTTACCTTTAATCATGACATCTTCTTTTTCGTTTATTTGAACACAAATCTATTGCTAAATGACTATGATTTTTTCCTCCATTTAACAGAATTTATAAATAAACAAATTTTATTTTTAACTACATATTTTAATTATTATGTAAGTAATATTCTTCACACATTTCCATCTAATTTTTCATATTACATTTTCCCATTATGTTTTTTTTTTCTTGCACACATTTCCATCTAATCTCTCTCTCTTCGTGTATATTCAAGTATATACAGTAGTTTCTCTGTCTACATTTCACTTTTTTGATTTTTCTGATCCCTCCCTCTCTGTAGACTGCATATATTCAAGTATATACAGTAATGGACTCTCTCTCTACATTTCACTTTCTTTGAAATTCTCGAGATTTTCTTTCAAGATAAAGACTAGGGTTCTCTGCTCAAATCTCTTTCCATCCCACTCTCTCTGTTCTTCTCTGCTTTACAAAATCGCCCTCAGTTATCCTCTCTGCAAAAATACACACCGCCTTGATGAGTGAGAGAGGAGGCTCTCTGTGAGAAGAGAGCCTGCCTGTTCATGCAACTACCACGAACACACCATTAATCATAAAAAAACGAGCTTTTTTCAAAGATTTTCACACTTTATTTGTGGGTTAACTCTAATGGCTCTTCAAATGCACAGAGAAAGCAACAGTAGCGGTAGTAGTGGCAAGCAGCAAATGGACGCCAGCAAGTATGTGAGGTATACACCAGAGCAAGTGGAGGCTTTGGAGAGGGTCTATGCAGAATGCCCAAAGCCCAGCTCTTTGAGAAGGCAACAACTCATTAGGGAGTGCCCTATCCTTTCTAACATTGAGCCTAAGCAGATCAAAGTCTGGTTTCAGAATCGTAGGTATTGTCCTAACCTTAAATAGTTATGGTTTTCTTTAGTGCTTTGTTTTTACGTTTGTTATCTGAAAAAAAATGAGGTCTTTACATAGAATGTGGGGTTTTTTAGGTATCAAATGTTTTTATCAATCTTTCTCCGTGTAAGATTTATTTCGAGTTGTCGTGTAGGATATACTTTCAAAAAGTTAGATGGATCTGTTTCTGTCCAGTGTGCTGTTGTTGGAGAAATCACAGACTTCTTTTGTGATTTGTTTTCTTTCTTAAAGTATTTTTCGTTATTGTGTGGTTTTATTGTATTTGCTGACAAAGAATTTGGTTCCCCTTTGTGAACGAAAAATGTTACCTTTGAATTCTCACTCTTTTCTTTGCTTTAATTAATAACAACGGATATAGATTTTCCCCTTTGGAAAATGGGGGCGAGAGAATGGAGTAGTTGATGCGCTCTTTCTATGTTTTAAACTCTATTGAAATCTGCCATTTTTTCTTTATACTTGGAAAATAGCCATTTGAGGGAAAAATGTGGGCTCTGAAGACTTCTTTTGATTCTTGGTTCGATTTGGTTCTTTTCCTCAAAATGGCTTTCGGCACTCAGTTGACACAATTTTCTTCTATATTTTGCATATAGAAAAGTTTGTGAGAATATAAAGAATCTTGTTACACTCTTGTTTCATATCTGTGTTTCGAAACCTTCTGATCGTATAAAATCTTTGTCAGAAATTAATGCTGTTTAATGTGGTATTATACTATTAAGCAGTTCATTGGTTTTTTGGTCATTTATCAATGTCAATAACCTGGTATTGTTATCCTGTTCTTTAGTTTTATTATTTTCAGACGAGTACTTGTATAATGAACAACGATCTACAGTGTTTTGATTTAATTTGAATTTTTATCTTTGCTATCCATGTCTCATTTTAGGGTTCTTTGTTTGAATCTCAATTTAGTGGATTTTCGTGTCTTCCTTTTGGTAGTTTTAGTGTTACATAACTGATAATGAAATTTAGTTTCGTGGTGTAGCTTATTTGTGATGTCATAATTGCTGCTGTTTTTTTTTCTTTTTTTCTTTTTTTTGCTTTCAACAATGTGATATGCAATTTGTATATCCTCAAACTTCTTCAGAGATGTTCCGATGGGAGTGAAATAATTTCTATGTTTTATTGCTTTCGTCAGTTTAGAACAAATAATATGAAGTACCATTTATTACATGGTCTAATTGCTAAAAATCGTTTACTCTGCTTTAGGTCTGGAAATTACTTCTATTAATATGGAATTTTCTTTGTTGCATAATCTGAGACGGTCACTCCTTTCTGATAGATCTGATTTAGATATGCCTTTTGAGTCATTGAAAGAATAATTGCGAAAATATATTTGATTTGATCCTTTTACTTGGCTTGGGCTAGATTTGTTGGATAATTTTGTATATAAACAAAATGTTCAGACTAGAGATCTTTGTTGTATAAGGTTGGAGAAGCATGTGAAAATTTACTATTTTTGAAATATACTAGTTAGCGACAGAACTTTATTGCCGTAAATGAGGATGCCCTGGGACATGTAAATTCATGCTCAAGTCAACTACACTGTTATTGGTTCTAGTATCATATTCATGAAATGTGATATGTTATTCCAAAGAGCTGAAATTCCAGATAGTTTTTAAGAAATACAACTTCCATTTTCTTTCTATAGATGCCGTGAGAAGCAAAGGAAGGAGGCTTCTCGTCTCCATACTGTTAACAGGAAGCTGACTGCCATGAACAAGCTGTTGATGGAAGAGAACGACCGCTTGCAGAAGCAGGTTTCGCAGTTGGTTTATGACAATGGTTTCATGCGTCAAAAACTGCACACAGTAAGTTTGATTAATTATTTGCCAACAATCACTTTGTGTTGGATCTTTTACGAGATCTTGCAACTATGAGAGTACATATGACAATCTTCTAAACAATTGTTCTTGATTAATATAATGTTCTACTTTATGTCTCCTTTTAAGTTTTAATACCACGTGACCTCTGTCTGCTCTTTATCGTTCAGCCTTTTGATTTCGTTTGAACCTTAATGTATTTTAATAGGTAAGCACAACCACCACGGATACCAGCTGTGAGTCTGTGGTCGTGAGTGGTCAGCAACAACAACATAACCCAACACCTCAGCATCCCCAAAGAGATGCTAATAGCCCAGCTGGGTATTTACTCTGTCTCCTAACCATTTTGATCTGCTTATGATTGGTGTCAACATGTAACTTTTTTTTTTTTTTTTTCAATTTTTGTCCACTCTATCAGTCTTCTTGCAATTGCTGAGGAGACCTTGGCAGAGTTTCTTGGAAAGGCTACTGGAACTGCTGTCGACTGGGTACAGATGATTGGGATGAAGGTGTTTGTTTAATTTCAATCCACATCTTTTCAGACATTATTTCCTTTCTCTTTAAGGGTTCAAACTTTGTCTTGCTGGGCGCATAATGTTTTCTTTCTTTTCAGCCTGGTCCGGATTCTATTGGCATCGTTGCTGTTGCCCGCAACTGTAGTGGGGTTGCAGCACGAGCCTGTGGCCTCGTGAGTCTTGAGCCCACGAAGGTAGTTTTGTAACTTCTATTTGTTATCTGTCCTTACTTAATTCCTGTAAGAGTTCTGCTTGAACATGCTTTCTTATGCAGCTTGCTGAAATTCTCAAAGATCGTCCTTCTTGGTTTCGCGACTGCCGTTGCCTCGATGTTGTGAGCATAATTCCTACTGGAAATGGAGGGACTATAGAGCTCATATACATGCAGGTTACTCATCTTTGCGTCTTTAGTCTATGTTTAGTTGTCCTCGGTCATGGAATTTCTTATATTTTACTAGATACTTGCAACTTGTTACAAGTTTTCCTTTCTTTGTTAGACGTATGCCCCAACAACATTGGCATCAGCTCGTGAATTTTGGATGTTGAGATACACTACAAGTTTGGAAGATGGCAGTCTTGTGGTAAGCATGATTATGATTTCATGCACTTCGAAAACCCTTGATCTTTTCATCCAACGTACCTTTTCTTTATTCATCTCTTTTTATGAAGAAAAGTATTATATTATAATTTTTTGGTTAGAAGTCTAGCCATAGGTATGGCACTGTATAATTATAATAATGCAAAAAACTAATTTTGTACCCTATATTGTTTACTTAACTGTAAAACCTGCAGATCTGTGAGAGGTCGTTAACATCTTCGACTGGTGGCCCAAGTGGGCCTCCTGTTTCTTGCTTTGTGAGAGCTGAAATGCTGCCCAGTGGTTACCTGATACGTCCTTGTGAGGGTGGTGGCTCCATTATTCACATAGTCGATCACATTGACTTGGATGTAAGGAATATTCCTTGCTCATTCTTTAGTTTTAGTTTTTCAACCTCTCTTATCTTTTATTCTATGACAGGCTTGGAGTGTCCCTGAAGTTCTAAGGCCACTTTATGAATCATCCAAAATTCTTGCACAGCAGATGACTATGGCTGTAAGAACACTATCCCCTAGGTTGTTTGGCTATAAATATTTAGTTTTTGCCTTTTATATTACTCAATGTATTCCTTTTCTTTCATTAAGGCCTTGCGCTATGCAAGACAAATTGCTCAGGAAACCAATGGAGAGATTCAATGCAGTGGTGGTCGCCAACCTGCCGTGCTGAGAGCGTTAAGTCAAAAGTTGTGCAGGTTAACACATGAATTGGTGCAGAGTGGATTGCATTAAAAATGAGGAACCAACTGAAATGCCCAAATCAACTTCTGTTGATATTTGAGTTGGAACTCACTTGGCCTCTGAAATACTACGACTTGTTGCACTTTCTGTATCCTATTATTCTGATATGTCTTTTGTGTATGTATTGTTAGGGGATTCAATGACGCTGTTAATGGATTTATCGATGATGGTTGGTCAATTATGGGTAGTGATGGGGTGGAGGACATCACCATCACCATTAACTCGTCTCCAAGTAAATTTCTTGGTTCACAGAGTAACAGTTTGTCCATGCTTCCAACTTTTGGGGGAATCCTTTGTGCGCGAGCATCAATGCTTCTTCAGGTTAGTTGACTAAATTATGGGGCATAGTGTCATGATTGGTGTTTTTACCTGTTCTCTTTCAACTGGTTTCATGATCTACAAAAATCCGTCCAAATTTTTTTATGATTATATTATGCAGGATGTACCCCCAGCTTTGCTTGTCCGTTTCCTGCGGGAGCACCGCTCTGAATGGGCCGACTATGGTGTTGATGCTTACTGTGCTGCATCTCTTAAAGCTAGTCCGTATGCTGTGCCTTGTGCAAAGCTGGGTGGTTTCCCTAGTAGTCAAGTAATTTTACCTCTTGCGCAGACTGTGGAACATGAGGAGGTAGTCATGCTCTTTGCCTATGCCCTTTCCCCAAATCGAGCATTTGCATAATTTTTTTCCTCTTTTTACATGATTTGTGTAATAAAACAATCTTCATTTCAACCCTAGTTTCTGGAGGTGGTTCGTTTAGAGGGTCATGCATTCTCCCCAGAGGACCTAGCTTTGTCACGCGATATGTACTTGTTACAGGTTTGGTCAATAATTCTAATCTGATGTGAAGTGAAGTTTCTACAGATTTTTTTATTTAAATAGAAAAGGCCATTTATTGTTGGACTATTTTGTTCATGTTAATTTATATTTTAATTCAACATGGCAGCTATGCAGTGGGGTTGATGAAACTTCCGGATCCTGTTCTCAGCTTGTCTTTGCGCCAATTGATGAATCATTTGGTGATGATGCTCCTTTGCTGCCATCTGGTTTTCGTGTTATACCATTGGATTCTAAAACAGTAGGGTGACACCTTTTATTTTACATTCTGGCTCAAAACATGCTTTTCTTTCCTTTCTCTTGGATTTCGAAAGGACACTATGAAGTACTAGTTCTCATTACACTTAGAGAGACTGTTATATGTTTCTGATTGTGCTATTATTTTCTACAATGATTTACCCTTCTTGAAGCAGGATGGGCAAGGAGCAACTCGAACGCTGGATTTGGCTTCTGCACTTGAAGTTGGTCCAGGTGGTGCTCGTCCAGCTGGGGAAATTGATGCTAGTAATCAGAACCTTAGGTCTGTTTTGACTATTGCATTTCAGTTTGCATTTGAAAATCACTACAGAGACAGCGTAGCTGCTATGGCTCGTCACTATCTGCATAATATTGTGGGCTCAGTTCAGAGAGTTGCCATGGCAATAGCCCCATCTCGGCTCAGTTCCCATATGGTTCCTAAGCCACTTCCTTGTTCACCGGAAGCTGTTACATTGGCTAGATGGATTTGCAGAAGCTATAGGTATGAAGTTTAGAAAATGTCACTACCCCCCTCTAACGCACATGTAGTGCACAAGACATGATAGGACTGTATAGTAGAATGTACAAGAATTTGGGTCTTTTTCTTAGCACTGTTTAAATCCTCCCTGCCAAACACGCCATTATTGGAACAAACATTATATGTCAGTCTGTACATGTTTTGGGATTCGCCATGATACTGACTGTAATTCTTCCACCATAGAAGAGTAATTGAGAACTCGGATTAACATATGCAAGCTATCTATTTGAGCCTCCCTCTTTATAATAGGCCGAGTAGTCCTGTTTTCTTACAGTCATTTAAATTGTTTACAACTTTCTTATGTTGTCTGCTGGCCATCTGTTTCTCGTATTTCAGGGTGAATCTTGGAAGAGATCTCTTCCAGGTTGATGCACAAGCCGGTGATGCTGTTCTGAAACAACTCTGGCACCATTCAGATGCTATTATGTGCTGCTCTGTCAAAATGAATGTTAGTGAAGTTCTAATATCTTTCGGTTGTATAAGCTTTACGTTGATTGCTCGGGTTTTGCTTTAATGCGCTTTTTGTTAGAGTATTAGATAAAAAAAATTGACGACTGGAGGAATTTTAAACTGCAGGCATCTGCAGTTTTCACATTTGCAAACCAGGCCGGCCTTGACATGCTAGAAACTACTCTGGTGGCTCTTCAAGATATAATACTCGAGAAGATTCTGGATGAAGCTGGTCGAAAGACTCTACTGTCTGAATTCTCCAAGATTATGCATCAGGTTAGCCTCGCAATATTTCTTTGCTGATTAATTAGCATAGATACCAAAGCCATATTTATCGATGCAACATGTTGGGATTTCTGTAATATCTTCATCATTATTTTCGTTCAAATCACAGGGCTATGCCTACTTGCCGTCTGGAGTATGTGTTTCAAGCATGGGTCGGCTAATCTCTTACGAGCAAGCGATCGTCTGGAAGGTCGTGAATGATGATGATTCCAATCACTGCCTAGCTTTCATGTTCATAAACTGGTCGTTTGTGTAAAGTATTAGAGACTCCCTTCAGGATTTTTACACAAACTATGGGCCTTTTAAGTTATTTGTACTTTATTTTGTCAAAAACCATGTTGTGTTAAGACATTGACTAGGTTTTGAACTTGTGAGATGCCTCTTGTCTCTAACAATCTATGCGCGAATACTTGTGTTTGTTTTTCTTTCTAGCCTCTTAATTTTAGCTGTATGGTGTCATTAGTCTCAACTTACTGGTTAAATTGAGTAATTTTTTGCCTTTATAGATATGACTTGTTTATCAAAGGACTGGAGTGGAATTTATGTTCAACAAAATTAAAATCACAAGAATGTAAATTATTACAAAGAAAAAGGCGTACTGACTTTGGAAATTAAATGCATCATGTGGGATTTATGATTTGTTGTCCAAAATTTGAAAATATTGTCTGTCATCATTTTGAAAGCAATAGGTTGCAGGTTGTGACTAAAAGGTCAAACCTATGGGACCCTTCTCCAACAGACAGGCAATATGGCTCTTAACAGACCCACTGCGTACTGACCACATTCATTTTCTCGTGAAGTCACCTATTAATTGTCTTGACCAAAACAAAATCTTCCCACAGTGACCTCTCCCTATGTACATACTACTTAACATCATAACAAACAAACATAGTACTTATGCTGGTGAGACTGTTGAAAAAGAAAAATAGGATTATGAATTGCTCTCTGTCACCGGTATGCTCTTCGCCAAAGAATGTGCATAGTTTGAAATACAGACTCGAGCCCCGCCCCGAATGGATTGATCCATTGTAGAATAGTTGGCTTTTGTCATAATGCTATTATTTTCTCGATCTCGATTGTATTCCTATTTTCATTTTTAGCCGAGTCCGGAAAAAAAAGAAACGAGGTTTTATTTTTTATATTAATATATAGTAAGCATGAAACATGGCGTTTATGGTAAAGTCGCTGTGGGTTTTCCGCAAAATTAATATAAGCCCCAAGAATAGCAATCAAAAGGCGTGCCCATATTTCTTGAATGCGACTTTTACTGTCAAAAGTGATTTACTGAACAGTTATCGTGTGGTCCCCAACCAATTATTCATGTAACAAATTGGTCTCCAATCTTTAATGAGGAATAAGTTAGTCCTCACCTTTTTATTATAATTGTAAAATTCAAATCTCGATCAAATAATTGCTACATTAGTCCTCTACTTATTACCCAATTCGCATGTTGATTCACTTTCATTATAGTTAAATTGTCAAGTGGTTATGAAAACATATCTCGACTTTATACTTAGACACCTTCACTAATCGGAAAACAAAATCTAACTTCATAACATTAGACATTTAAGTTGAGGATTTAATAGAAATTCGAACGATTTGAGAGTGGTTGTCTCTTTTTTAAATAGTGATATTAACTTGTTATTAAGACAATAAACTTGGGACTTTCTACACAACCTTCTCTCTCTCTCTCTCTCTCTATATATATATATATGCATCCCATGTAAGTGTAATACATGACATGATGGTAGTTGATGAACATGCATGTATGTATTTACATGTGTATGCGAGTGAGGTGCAGAGATTTGGCGTCGGCATAGCATCTTTGTATAGGCCTTTCCCTTTCCCTTTCCTGCATTTGAAATTCGAGCCTCTTTTAAAGCTGAGCTCCAAACCCCCTTCATCTAGACCGACTATATACACATACATAATATGGGTTATAAAGAACTGTATCGCGTGGCGTGGAGTGAGTAGAGTGACTCCACTTTCTCTCTCCTCCTTTACCAGTTGGAAGAGAGAGGGAGGATTCAGACAGGCGTGCATTTGAATCCTCTTTTCATTGTACTGTTTTCTTCAAGGAAAAAGGTGGCTAAAAAACAACTAAGAATCTTGGTCTTTTCAACACAATAAAGAAAAAACACAAAATCTATGCCTCGAGATTTTGTTATATGTAGATTCATGATGGATGGCTTACTCTATAGATTATTAGGGTTTATAGGGATGAATGGGTTGTAATCTTTGACCAAATAACAGTTCATTTAAAGGGCAAACCTTGCAGAAATAAATGTGCATTGAATTGAATTGAAGGAGAGGCTGAGGATTAAATGGAAATGGAAATGGAAATTTAGGGTTTAGGATTCTAGGGTTCATGATTGAAGCCCTTTAAACATTGGTTGAGTAATAAACTAAGAATTGGTCAATCCATCCGTACAGGTGTAGGGGAGAGAGAGAGGAAACGAAACCACGAATTCTCATTTAGACAGACTGATTTTATTTTTCACACGAATTAAGATTGTTGAAAAAATATTTTTTGTCAAAAAACTTCCCTAATTTACTTTTATTTAATTATCAACAACGAATGATAAATTATCGTTGAAAGTAGTAAAGAAATTGAATGATTTAATTTTCAATTCTCACGTTCATAAATTATTTTGATACGATTAATAGGGAACCATAATTTGAACTTTTGAAACAATTTAGTCTTTGTACATATACATATACATATACATACATACATATATATATATATATTATTGTCTCTCATAAAATTAATTACAAAAAGACTAAAAAGATGGTTTGAGTTGTTGCAGCTTCCCTAACAAAATAATCTTGTGTTTGAATCTCATTTATATGAGAATAGAAATTTTGGAATAGTGATTAATGTGAGAATGTTTGGTAGAAAAGTAATGAAAATATTTAGATTTGTGTGTAATATTATTTTATTTGGAGAATGTGTGGTTAAAATGAAGAAAAAGACAAAAATGAGAATGAGAATGAGAAAAAAATGGGTGTCAAACATAGGCTAAGCGAATCAATAAATAAAAAAGAAACGCAACCTCAATAAAGGCATAAAGGTCCTGACCATTTTACGCCACTATTCCGATATTTGAACCTCTACAAAGGCATGAAGTTCAGACAATTTTACACAACTCCCTCGTTTAAATTTGGAAAATACACAATTTTCTATACTCAAATTAAGGTTGTTTAATTTGCAACGATGGGGCCAATACCAGGAATCTGGACTTGTCTAACAAGGTTTGTAGCTTGGCCCAGTAGTATTTAAGGTTTTGCAAAAGTGGTAATTACATAAAATAG
>CAIGRT010176670.1:0-11712 GCA_903798405.1 Fraxinus platypoda
TCAAGGGGTACAATGAATCTTTGTTATCGTTGGGTTTTTTGGTTCACTTCGTAGGGTTCAAGTCCAAAACCGGATCTAATTGGCGTTATTGGGTTTCGCATCAATCTAGTTTGGATTTCGTAGTCACCGTTGCTACGGGGTTCACATGATTATAAATGATGAATTTAGTTCAATAATGGCAAACAATACATGGGAATTAGTCTATTCACCACCCGAATCGAAATGTTTAGGTTGTAAATTGGTATTTAGGAGAAAATACAATATAGAAGGTACTCTTAATACCTTTAAAGCTAGATTAATAGCCATATGGTATCAACAAAATGAAGAAATAAATTGCTTTAACATGTATGCACCATTTGCACGAATAATATCAATTAGGATTTTATTCACTTTAGCTTCTATTTATGATTTGCATATACATCAAATGGATCTTGAGACAACCTTTTTAAATGGAGATCTTGATGAGGAGGTTTATATGAAACAATCAACAGGTTTTGTTCTACCCGAAAATGAAGATAAAGTATGTGAATTAGTAAAATCATTATATGGATTCAAACAAGCACCAAAGAAATGACACGAAAAATTTGACTTAGCAATAATTTCTTTTAGATTTAAACATAATAGTTTTGATAAATCTTATATTCAAAAGTTTATGATAATTATGATTAGCGGTGGTAACGAGCCGAGCCGGAAAAAAAAAAGCGGTGGTAACGAGCCGAGCCGGAAAAAAAAAAGNCGGGCCGAGCCCGAGCTTTTTTTGGTCCTAGCCGAGCCCGACAAAAAAAAATGAGGCTCGGCCTGAGCCTAGCGGGCCTAGCCGGCTCGGATTTTTTGGGTTTTTTTTTTTCCTTAGCTGCCTGCAAAACAGCAGCTGCCTTAAAATTTTTTTTCTTTTTTTAATAGGAGGCTCGCCCGGGCCACGGGCCGGCCCGGGCTCAAGCCGACTCCCCAAAGTGGGGCTCGGCCCGAGCCCGAGCCGGCCCCGGCTGGGCTTCTTTCGAGCCGAGCCAGAGCCGTCCGAGCCTCTGAGCTTTTTTGCTACCGCTAATTATGATGCGTTTATTTGTTTATACGTGGATGATATGTTGATTGTATGTAATCAAATGCAAGGTATAAAAGAAACAATGATACTTCTATCTTCTACATATAAAATGAAAAGTCTTGGTCAAGTGGATACCATAATAGGTATCAAAATCATCAAGACTAGTGGGGGTTATATGTTGAGCCAATCGCATTATATTGAGAATATGAATAATAAGTTCAATCATTGGAACATTATAGAGGCAAATACTCTCTTTGATCGAAGTTTTAAACTTATAAAGAATGATGGAAGAGCAATAACACAATTTGAGTAAGTACTATAAGGAGTCTTATGTATGCGGTGCAATTACAAGACCTGACATAGCATTTGCAATTGGTAAATTTAGTAAGTTTACTAGCAATCTAAGTGAAGAACATTGGATTACTATATCCCACATCTACCGTGATGGGAATCGTGTTGTAGACTCACTTGCTGATGGTTGGGATCGGCATCACTTCCAAGAGTATGAACCACATAACCTGCCTCGGCGACTCAGGGCACATGTATAGATTGATCGATATGGACTGCCCAGCTTTAGAGGTTTGTAGTTGAGGTTTCATTTGCTTTTATTGTATAGAGATTAGTACTCCTTCTTTACTACTTACTTTTGTACATTTGTTGATTTCTGGAGGTCAGGTTTATGTATCCATCCTTCTCTGTACTCTCGATTTTTCCATGATATATACATGCTTGGGAAATCTTAACCCCAATCGACCATCTTTGGTGGAGCCTAAAAGCTTACAAAGGATGTGTGGACGTCTTTGCTTAAAAAAAAAAGTGAACATTGGAACGCTAACGAAAGGGTTCTTGATTATTTGAAAAAGACCAAAGATCTAGGTCTCTAGTATTCTAAATTTTTGGCAACCCTAAAAGAATTTATCGATACTTGTTGGATATCTAGTTTAGGTGAAAATAAATCGACCTTAAGTTAGGTGTTTACTCTTGGAGAAGGTGCGATTTCTTCAAAATTCAAGAAACAAACGTGTATTACACACTCAACTATGGAATCCGAATTTGAAGCATTGATTGAAACAAAAAAAGAGGATGAATTGCTTAGGATTCAATATATGAAATCCCATTGGGAGAGGTGAATGAATAATTCTTCTATATTTATTTTGTGTGATAGTCAAGCCACTTTAACTAGAATATACAATGAAGTATATAATGGTAAGTTTATACACATGATTCTAAGACGTAGCTATGTGAGTAAATTAATAAAAGATAGAATAATTTCACTCACTTAAGTGAAGTCAAATGAGAATTTGAGTAATCCATTTACTAAACCGCTCAGAAAGGAATTAATGGGGACAACAACTAGTATGATGGGGTTGAAACTCCATAATTAAATCCACTAATGACGGCAACCCCAGCTGACTATACTAACAAGTATGTCTCGGGTTCAAAGAGTAATAACAAAGTTATTCGATAAGTGGATAGTTTTAGTACTTGTTCTCTTAACCATATTCTAGGTTATAAGTGCTAATTGTCATGAATATGAGGTTTGAGTTTCTATAACTCTTAATAAAGTTCAGATCATTGGATCAAGTATCTTTAAAAATGACAAAAATACTTAAGAACTTTACCTATATTAACTTCGAGGTGATGTCGTCTCAATAGAGAGTTGGAGTTGTTCTGTTAAAAGTTTATGAATAAGAGTTACAAGTTCATAAGAGCGCTAAATGAGATTGTGTTGAACTTGGAGAGAGTCCTGATGCACATCAAAAATTGGCTGTCGAAGCTTTGGAGAGGTCGAATAAAAAGAATGCTACGTTGAAGCACTGGGTGGGAAAGCTCAACTCCAGAGTTGTTGGCCTCACTTAGGAAGTGGAATGTGTTAGGGAGGAAGCCCAATCTACTGACAAATATGATGTGAAGCAGTATATAGCCATGTTTCACTTAACTGTGGAGTATCAGAGCTTTGCCAGATATTAGAGAAAGTTTTCTTATACCGAGGTGGTGGAATGGATTGAGGTGCACTCAACTTTCAACACCATCGAGTTGAGGTTAAGATTCTTGGAGGAGAAAGAACAAAAAGAGCCTCAGACTTTAGCGGAGAGTAGCCATGTTATCGAAATTGAAGATGAAGCTCGAGTGAATAACGAAACCTCTGAAACAATAGGCCCTAATGCCATCATCCCCTTCACTAGTGCTCATCCCATTTCTCCTCTTGTTTAGCTTGTTAGGCTTTGTATTTTCTCATTTTTTTTCAATGTAAATGGCTTCGACCCCCACGTAATGAATTTAAATGAATGAAAATTTATTTCTTGCATTTGTGTTACTTTATTGAATTTCGTTTATATTATTGTCTTTCGATGTCCTTCAACCTTTATTAAGACTCCTTCTAATCAAAATTTATACAAATGTTAGAAGTTCATATACTTTTTTACTTTATTTGTCCTCAGCGTTGGGTTGGATGGTTAATCCATGCAGATACTTCTCCTACGATTTTTATCACTATGAGGCATGTGCTATCCACTTCGGTGAATTGAGAGGTGGTCCCCTTTGGGGATCGAGCTATTCATCAAAGTGCTCACGCTTCCGTGTCTAGTGGATGGTCTATCAAGTAGAGGTTTCTCCCGAGAATTTTGTCACTAGGAGGCTCTTTTCTTTTAAGAAGAATTTAATTAGGCTATTTTCAACTAATTAAATAAAGTGTACATAGATTCATAGTTTTTACACGTCTCGACTAATAGTACTTTTTTAAATGTTTTGCATTCCAAGGATGAGGTTGTATATTTCCATATAAATCTTCGATCCTATCAGTTCCATGTCAAAGCTCTTCTATGATACGGTAGGGACCCTCCTAGTTGGGACCAAGAAACCTATTCTTGGCTCTTTAAAAGAGGGGAATACCCTTTGTAAGACAAGATCGTTTACATGAAATGACTTTTTCTTGACTTTAGAATTGTATAACGGGGTCATTTTTCGTTGGTAGGCAACTAATTTTACTTGGGAATCATTCATCCTTTTATCGAGTAAATCGAGTTTGCTCATTCTTAACTCATCGTTAGATATTTCATTGAATCGTAAGTGATGACAAGAGGGTAGACCTATTTCGATTGGACTCATAACCTCTGCTCCATAAGCCATGAAGACAGAAGTTTCCCCCATTGAGGATGTTGGGGGTGGAGAAGTGTTCATTGATTCCGAGTTCCTTGCATAAGTCCCTAACTCTCTTGTTATCAAACTATTGTCCATCGTCGGATATGATTAAGTGATGGATGCCAAACCTACAAATAATGTTTTTCTGCAAGAAATTGGAAGTGTTTGCTTCGATTATTTTAACCAGGGGCTTAACTTCCACCCACTTAGTTAAATAGTCAATGTCGAGCCTTTTTCCCTTAGTTAGGGGTCCTATGAGGTCAATTCCCCACTTGGCAAATGGCCAAAGGCTGGAGACGACACTTATCTCCTGGGAAGGTTATCCTTGTATTGTCGCGAAGTGCTAATACTTGTCACATCTTTTCACAAATTGCAGTGACGCCTTTTGTGCCATAGCCCATCCTCATATATGGTTTCCACAAACCCCTTCATGAATTTCTTGGAGTACGTAGGTAGCCTACTAGCCACCTGTACGCCAGATGAGTGGTAGAAAGAAACCCCTTTTATATAGTATTTTATCTTGAAAGATGAAATGTGATGCTCATTTTTTAAGCTTTTGTACTTCCTCTTTGTCAATTGGTAAAGCCTAATCCTTGAGGAATGCTATGATGGGCTTCATCCATGAAGGAGTGTTTTCGACCCACATCACTTCTTCGCTTTTAGAAGTGGAAGGTCTAGGGTTGTGCTCTATAGGTATACATTGAGTAGTTCAGAATCTCTGCTAATTTTTAACTTTGAAAGAGTGTCTATGACCATTTTCTGTGTATGGGAATTGTGCCAACTCTAACTACTTAAAGGACGGAAGATATTCCATCACCAATTTCTTATATGTGGTTGTGCTCTTGTCTCTGGCCAAGAAATTACCATTAACATGGCTCACTACCAACTAAGAGTCACTGCTGACAATTATTCTCTTTACTTGCATTGCTCTAGCCAATCTGAGGCCAGCTAGAAGGGCCTCATATTCTGATACTTTGTTGGTAGCTTTGAATCTGAACTTCACTACACAATTAAGCTTATGTCCTTTTGAGCTGACTAAGACCACTCTTGCCCCAGTGCCTATGTCTCCAGAAAAACCGTCAACAAATAGGTTACAGGTGGGAGGTTCGATGGGTTCCATTTCTGGAATGTGTGCGAACTCTGCTACAAAGTCTGCTAGGGCTTGGCCTTTGATGACAGTTATTATATTAAAAACAATGTCAAATTCACTGAGTTCTATGACCCACTTCATCATCCTTTTAGAAGCGTTAGATTTCTGGAGCACTTGTTTGAGTAGGAAGTTTGTTAACACTTGAACGGTATGGGCTTGGAAGTATGGCCTCAACTTTTTGGAGAAAGTCACCAAAGAGAGGGCCAACTTCTCCATTTATGGGTAGATGATCTCTGCCACCAAAAGTGCTTTACTTACATAATAAATAGGCAGTTAGTGATTATATTCGTTTCTCACAAGTATTGAATTGATGGCATCGGTAGTCATCGCCAAGTATAGTTGCAAGGGCTCGTCAACCTTAGGTTTGGAGAGGAGGGGAGCCTATCCCAAGTGCTTCTTCAACCATTGCAAGGCTATTTCGCACTCCTTCATCCACTGAAACTATTTTCCTCCTGTTAAAACCTTGAAGAAGGAAAAGCATTTTATCAGTTGCCTTTAAGACGAAGCGGCTAAAGGCTGCTACGTGCCTAGTGAGGCTTTGTACCTTTTTAGGCTTTTGAGGTGACATCATTTCAATTAGGGCTTAATCTTTTCATGATTGGCCACTATGCCCATTTGGTTGACCACGTAGCTCAAGAAATTTCCCAAAACAACTCCAAACGTGTACTTGAGGGGTTTAGCCTCATCCTGTACCTTCTTAATATTCAGAAAACTTTACTGATGTGCATCACGCGATCCTTTGTTTTCAAGCTCTTCACCACTATATCATTTACATTACCTCCATTGTCTTACCAATAAGGTGGGCGAACATCCTATTGATGAGTCTCTGTTATGTGACCTCGACATTTTTCAACCCAAAGGGCATCACTTTGTAATAATAGAGACATCTGTCTGTTATGAAGGACGTATGCTCTTCGTCAATTGGGTACATGGAAATCTGGTTCTCTAATGAAACGATTGTCAATCAACTTCTTCACTCTATCCTTCAGGGCCTCATACCTTTCTAGGTCAAAGACTTTATTTTCTATCGATGCGGGGCAGCTTTAAGATCAATCTTTAGGTGATGACAACTAATTTTTGGTCAATGCCAACCATTTATTCATGCCTCCTGGCAAAGACATCTAAGTTTTCACATAAGAAGCGTTTCAGCTTCTCCTTAGTCTCTGTTGACATATTTTTTCCGACCTACAGAGATTTGGAGGGGTCTTGGGGATCTACTGGAAAACTTTCCAACCTTCAACTAGGTTGTTCGAGGTTCGCAATCAATGATGCGAGGATCCAGTTCATCAAACTTAGCCGCTTCTTCAGTAGCTTTCCCTTCTTCAGGTGCGCTTAATATTTCAAAGACAGTCACTTCTTTAAAGTATCCATCATTTTGACGTCTTTCCCTTGTTCAGGGGTGTTGTTCATGTTAATGTCTATCAGAATTACATTTGACGTCCCTATGTTCTTCTTTCCTAAGGGAGTTCAGATTGTCGATTGAGACAGCTTTAAGATCAATCTTTAGGTGATGTCAACTGACTTTTGTGTCAATGTCAACCATGTCCTTATGCCTCCAGTAAAGACATCCAAGTTTTCACATAAAATGCGTTTCAACTTCTCATTAGCTTCCATTGGCAGATCTTTTCCAACCTACAAGGATTTGAAGGGGACCTAAGGATTTGTTGGAAAACTTTCCGACTCCTCAACTGGGGTTGTATGAGGTTTGCACTCAATGACTCGATGATCCAGTTCATCAAACTTAGCCGTAACTAAAAACTCTTTTAATGCTGGTCTTCCTAGTACCCCATGGTAGGTAGACTGGTTGTCTACTACCAAAAATTCCCTAAAATGATGAGCAGTCAGTGGTGTCGTTCTCATTTCCATCGTCGAAGTGATTTTTCCTTTTGGGATGATGTTGTCACCAGTGAAATCGTACAAGGGGAAGCTCATAGGGGTCAACTCATAGTCTACCTCAATTTTATCGAAGGTTGCTCCAAATATAATATAGACTGAGCTCCCATATCCACTAGCATCTTCGTATCACAACGACCTTCACTACCAAGGCATCATAATGTGGGTATTGTAGGTCCGTTGCATCGTCTTGTGTGAAAGTAATGGGTTGTACTATCCCTTTCAGTTGAGGGTTGACTATTTTTTACTATGAAGCTTGCATTTTGGGAAATCTCGCCTCCCTTGCATAGTTCATTTGTGCATTTCTGGTTTTTCCAAACATACGGGCCTCCAAAAATTGTGTCTATATCTTGAATAGGCTCGTGGTCGGTATTAGCTGAGGGCTTATCCTTTACCTTTGACCATCCTTATGCCTTTTTCCATCATTTTCCCTCGTTCGAGTAGAGTCATCTCAAAAGGGAAGTCTTGCCTTAACTCTCCTAGGTTGTCAATCCTATCTAAGAAGAGACACTTCTCCTCGTGGGCGTTTGTTCCTCCTTTGGTCATTGGGTTGGGGATGTAAGGCAACATCCCTCCAGTCAGCCGTGCTATGGTTGTAGGTGTAGTGGTAGGTGTAGTAGAGTAGTGCTTCGTCTCTATTTCTGGATTCACAACTTCGTCCCCTATCCCTTCTCCTTTGAGGAAATTATTCGTGGACTTTCATTGGTGCGTCTCGACGCTGGGGTTGACTTTTTTATAAGCTAAAGCAGGTACTACATTTAGCATTGTTGTAGCCATTGTTTGTCCTGAGTTAAGGGTGGTCGACTACTCGACGTGGTGATCTATCAAATGGGATATGGGACTCTTCTTCATTGTCTTTGAGGGGGTGGAGTCCCCAGTGGCATTATTGTGATTATTTTTCAATTATTTATTCATTATCTCACGCCTTATCATTTCTTAACTGGTGAGGTCCTTATTCTGCACGTCTCTCCAAAAGAAAGAGTTCATGTCCAACCCTACCCTTAGGGCCGATAGTGCCTCCCTATCAGTAACTTGTGCACAGTAAGTAATTTCATCGGTGAAACGGGATAAAAATCTTTTCAATGATTCTCCCTGATACTGCCTCATGTCTTGGAGGGGCTGTATTGGCCATGCACCTTTCTTACTAGTTGTGAAGAGCTTAAGGAAACACTTTTTGAAATCTAGCCATCTTTTGATACTTTTTTTCGAAAGTTTGGTGTGCCATACTTTGGTCACCCCACTTAGAGTCAAGTGGAATACTCTACATTTCACTGTAGGAGAAGAACCCCTCAAGCTCATGTGGGTTTTGAAACTGTTGAGGTGCTTTGTGGGATCGTCCATTTTATCATACTTAGGGATTTTAGGCGGTACAAAGTGGCTTAGGACAAGGGGTTCCCTTAGTCCCTGAGAGAATGGCAAGTTGTCATCATCGTCATTAACATCGCCAAACCTTTGTGTTTCGTCGGAATCTTCATCCCCTCTAACTTGAGGTCCAGAAGATGGTTGGGATGAGTCTACTTGATTTCTGGCATATTCTATCCTCTTCTGATACCTATTTCTAGGCTGAGAATTATGAGGTAGGTTGCCATGGGTATTTTCATTTTGTCTTTCAAACAAAGGCGGTCCCTATTGCCTATTTCTGGGCACAAGAAAAGGTTGAGCTTGCCTATTTCTAAGCCTTCCGGGGCTCAACCTATCAAATCTTGTGTGGGTTCCAGGATACATCCTACAACGGGGTTCATATGAGGTTGTATCATAGCCTATGCTCTAAAATCTGATTTTTGCTTCTTTATCGTTATTTTGTTTTCCAGTTCAGATTTCTCTAGCGTCTTCTTCATTGAGTCTTCATCACATTCTTTGAGTCATTCACATCAAAACAATAACACCAAGAAATATTAAAGAATTATTTAGTATATTAACCCTTAATGTGAACCCCGTTGCAGGATGTACCCTAGACCCACACAAGATTTGATAGACTCAAAGAAAGCCAAAATTAGAGTTATAACCTTGACCCAATGATTTCTTGATTCTTGAACCGAGATTAAAAGTGTTCAACACCACAAAACGTTCAAAATGTACCAAATTTGCCAAAATAGGGGGATGAGGTTAAGAATAGCCGTGTTTCCTGTCTTCTCAGCGTTAATCCTTACATTCATTTTCATCATGGTGTTCTTTCACATAAGCACTGAAGAATCACCCCTCAAACCCTTCCTAAAATTCTATAGCTGGTTCGATCCCTCGTTGTCGGCCGCCACCACTAGAACCTATGTGTACTCATCAAGAAGCTGACAAAGCTTCAAGTCGTATGCAATCTTATTCTAGGTCTTAGACACCTTAATCCCCATTAATACAAAAAAGGTTAGATTGGTATGTATAATTCTATTTATATGTATATCTAAAAGAAAGGGCAAGAAAAAGTGGTGGCTAAATAAGGCAAACGGTGGTGGCGCCGTCACTTTTAACCTCTTCGATTCAGATTTGGGGCTTTGGAATTGGGAGGTTAAGAAAATACAAAAAAAAACCCTAGTGCATTCAACGGGGTTCGCATTGAGGGTTAATACACTAAAAAAAACTTTTGAATGTCCCCGGTATGATTATTTAGATATGAATGACTCAAAGAATGTAATGAAGACTTAACAAAGAAGAAACTAGAAGAATTAGAATAGGAAAACGCAAGAAAGATAAGGAAAAAAAGAACTAGGTTTTAGAGTCAAGGCTCTAATACCAACTAATGTGAACCCCGTTGCACGATATACCTGGAATCCACACAAGATTTGATACGAACCCTAAGAAAGCTAAAATCGGATGAAGAACTGTGACCCAATGTTTTCTAAAATCGAGAACCGAAGCCGAAAAGGTTGATCGACGTGAAGATTTGAAATTTTTGATAATGTTCAATTAAGAGTAAGATTGAAAGAGAACTTCTCGCTTTATAATTAATCTCTCATACAAGACAACCATAATAAAATAACAAAAATACCCTTAAGCTACCTTAAAATAGAAAAAGCTAAAACTAACTCCTAAACAACAGAATTTGGTCTTAAAAGTTTATGACACCCAACAAAAATGTGTAGAATTGAAAAAGCTTCCGGATTGTACTCACGGATGAAAATATGATAATTGTGCCAAAAGTTATGCGCGTTTTTGTACATTCTTCTTATTCGTCTTTAGCTTGAATCAATTGCATTAAGGTTTGGCTCTTCCTTCACACCCCCTTGAAATAGTGTCTTGCTTGTTGTAGTTGAACAATTGACCCTCGTAGCTTGGACAGTCTATGCATGGCTTCCTTGATCTTATTCTTTCCTAACATTGTTATCGGCCCCTCTGGAACATGCAATTGATCTTTGTTGGCTTGCCACCCATGATTCTCATCACGCATTTTGATATATTTTGCCGAATATTCATGGTAAGAATGTTTTGATGTGAATGACTTAAAGAATGTGATGAAGACTCCATGAAGAAGACACTAGAAGAATTAGAATTGGAAAACGAAAGAAAGATAAGCAAACAACTAGATTTTAGAGTCAAGGCTCTAATAGCAACTAATGCTAACCCCGATGTAGGATGTACCCTGGAACCCACACACGATTTTCCCAAGAAAGTTAAAATTGAATGTAGAACATTGACCCAATAATTTCTTGAATCAAGAACCAAGGCTGAAAAGGTTGAACTCCACCAAGATTGGAAAACTTTGATAGGTTCTGGATAGTTTAATTAAGAATAAGATTGAATATGAGTGATTAGAATCATGGGTGGCGAGCTAACAAAGATCTACTGCATGTTCCGAAGGGGCCAACAATGATGTCATGAGAGAAGAAGATCAAGGAAGCCATGCAAAGACTTGTCCAAGCTACATGGACCAATAGTTCAAGTACAACATGCTACACACAAAGTTTCAAGGTGGGTGTAAAGGAAGAGCCAAATCTTGGTGCAATTGATTAAACCTAAAGATGAATAAGAAAGATATGCAAAAATGTGCATAAATTTTGGGTCGATTGTCAAATTTTCATCCGCGAGTACAATTCGAAAGTGTTTTTTCGTTTTTCCGTGAGTACAATTCTCACATTTTGTTTCATCACGGTCGGGTTCTTTTTTTTTTGCCTGGGAAGAGGATCTTGGTGATCTTATTGCGTGATTCAGAGAGCACTTGTGTATGTTATTTTCAGCCCCTCTAAAACTTGCAACGGATCTTGGTGATCTTATTGCCTAATTCGAGTGTTTGTTCATTGTTGCATCATGCTGCTCAGCGGAGAATTCTTAGGTGGGGGATCAAGGCTCGTTGTACGATGCTATTGATAATAGCACATTTGTTATTTTTTCACCCATTAATACTTGCGTTTCTATGATTATTTGATGCCTAAATGCACTGAGTACTTCTATATCTTGGTTTAGGTTGCAAATGGGTGAAAACGGTGGAAAATTGAAAAGAAGAGCAAAAAATGACCAAAATGGAAGAAAGTGAAAGTTCAGGGACTAAAGTATAAAT
>CAIGRT010176671.1:0-11963 GCA_903798405.1 Fraxinus platypoda
AAGCGTATATATTTTACGAGGCTATAATTAAAAGGAATTATTTTGAAGGTTCGAGTGAGGATCGTGGGGTTAGATTCAAGGAGTTGAGATTTTACGCGAGGTTTTTGATGGTTTCGTTGATTTTGAGCCGTGTGGAGATGGTGAAGTTTCTTGTCGAGAAGTTTAAGGATCTGGTCGAGGATAGTAAGGCCAAATTTCGGGTACGAATTGCCAGTACTTTTTGTTTTCTTATCTATGGGATTGGTTGAAGTTTTACTTGAGATTCAAATTGAAGTAAATTTGTGGCTGATATGTTGAAAATAGAAAGAATATACAAGTATTCAATTGCCTTAAAAATTGGATAAATTTAGTTCGATTTATGATGTTTTCTCAATCTCTTGCTTATTCATTGTTAATGTTTACATCAAAAATTGCCAAATGTCGATTTGCACGCAAGAATCTCCAAATTGGATAAATTCAGTATGTTTTATGATATTTTGTCGATTTGCGGTTTCTGACTTTAAAAATGGCCAATGTGTAAGAATCTTCAAATCCTATTGATGTCTTTTTCCTACTTGCAGTCACTCCCCATGCAGTGGAGACGATTGACGCTAATTCTTTGTGTTCATTGAACCAAAGAATCGCAATGATTATTGTTTCTTTCGTCTTTGTACAAGAGATTACCTATTTATTGCTTATTCTTATGGATTTGAAGTTTTTATCTCTCTTTTATCCACTTTAATGATTTGAAATCATAATAACTGTTTGGGACGAATTTTGATACTCTCTTGTTTCTTTTTCCATTAACACATTGAGCTTCGAAGTTTGATTGGAAATGAGAGCATTAAAAGTTAGTTAAATCTCAAGAATGGAGGAACTGGGGATGATAATCACTGAATATGGTCCGAAAGGTCTACGATGAGTGGCACTTGAGAGGACTAAGGCAAATGCTGTGATGATTATGCAATTATACTCTGCTTTTTAGGGTCATGTAGATTGGATTACGTAAGTGATATAGAAAGTACAAGAAATAGAAATAGAAAAGAGAAAAACATTCAATCAATAACTGATAATATTGTTAAAAGTAAACGTGCATCTGAATAAAGAAAACGATGTATTGACTGATGATTCTTATCATGGATTGCAAGGTTATGTCTCAATTTGTAATTTATCTGTCTCTGGAGGTTAATTTGAATTCAATATTCATTATAAGACTAATATTTGAACTCACTTCAGCATACTACTTTCACACAGTTTTCTTGCGGTGGTCTCCGCACATTATGTACACGGCTCCTTTTAATCTGAATATCCTCTTATTATTTGTTGATCAAGCGTTATTGTCGGTTTTTATTTGTCACGTGTATCCGTGTACTGAAATCATAAGCATATAGCAAGTCTCATCCATACAGAATCACAACATGCTCTAAGTGGGTGTCTATTACGAAACAATGGGAATTCATTTAATTTGTTTTTCTCATTTCCTTAGTTATTTCAAATTCACATTTTTCCTGCATCTGTAATTGGACTCAAGAATGTAATAATAGGTTTCCATTGTGAATATTAATCCACTTTGTTGCAGTTAGTTATATAACCAATTAATATAGACTCCCCACCCCCAGGGTACCAACTTCAAAGAATGGAGGCTGGTGGTGCAAGAAATTATTCGATTTACAGAAGTTGATACAGCCACAGTGCACGCTAGGCCTTTACGTTATTGTGCCATGTTTGATTCGCATCCAACCTCACTCCCGTACGTTTCCAGATTCCATGCCAAGAGACTTCTAAAGTTCCAAGATGCGGTTCTGACAAGCTATCACAAAATTGAGGTAACTGATTTGGCAGTTAGATGGTTTTGCATTGATTCTGATGGGGGCTATATTAACTCCATGAAAAATTCGCCCTATATGACATTTCAGGTCAAATTTGCAGAATTGACTCTAGACACTTTCAGAATGCTGCAATGTTTGGAATGGGAACCTAGTGGCTCTTTCTATCAGAAACAGTCCGTCGAATTAACAGAAGCACGTACTCTCACTGATCATTCTGTTACTTCTGGATTGATTGATATAAATTTGGTGGCAGGCATGACGGATCCAAACTTGCCTCCAAATCCTAAAAAGGCTGTTCTGTATCGTCCATCTGTGACACAGTTATTGGCTGTGAGTGCTCAAAATCTTGGAATTATTATTTACTTCTTTATTTCATAATTTCTGCCGAAAATCAGGTCTTGGGAGAAAGTTTAGATGCATATTGAAATATTTAAAGAATGAACTTATTCTTTCTCATTTTGAATAAATTTCTTGAGTTCTAACTACTCGTGTTTCCTTGGTTGCTTATGTATTTTCAGGTGATTGCTACAGTTTGTGAGGAACTTCCTACAGATAGTGTTATGTTAATATACCTATCTGCTGCAGGTTGACTTGACTAAAATTTAATACTCAAAATGAGCTAGATATTTGCAAAATTGCATATCTCACTTGTCAACTGATATGATGGATGCAGGGAATTCTGGTCGTGTTAGTACTTCGGAAATCGAAAGCTCTGGGATATCAAGAAAGTTTTCTAAGCCGTATGCTCAATCCCTCAATCATCATGAACAGAACAATTGTCAGCCTGAAAATCATGTTACTCCTAAGGGAGACTTAAGTCAATATTTTGAGGAGTATTTGTGGTTAGGTCCAGGCAGAAATGGAGGTAAGGGATATATAATTGGAACCTATCCTATATTAATTCCTCCTTATTATGAGATACTAATCTCCACAATAAATGTTGGTGTCACCATCGCTTACAACTAATGTTTGTGTTGCAGGTTCAAATCTACTCTACCCATGTGATATAATTCCTTTTACAAGAAGACCGCTTTTCTTAATAATAGATAGTGATAACAGTCTTGCATTCAAGGCAGGTTTGTCAAAACTTGGTAGAGTAACTTTTTCCCGAGGCTTTAGACTTAATGCTTGACTGTGTCCTCTGGCATTGGCTATGAATCCATGATAATAATGTGTTAATTTGGCTATTGTGCATTGAGCATCTACTTCACATTTTTCCCACCCTTTTTCTTAGTGAGTAAATATAGTTTCATTTCTTTAACACCAAGGGGTGCCTTACATATATTTTGAATTTTGAACCACTACATACTTCTGAACGTTTTCCGAAATCCAGAAAAGAAAACCGCTCGGGTTGCGTATTAAGTTTCGATCATTAATGAGGAAGGAGTATGTGAAGAGGATATAATGCGTAGGAATGAGTGGGTTTGAATGAAATGGATAAATGTCATAAAGGTTCTATGTAACTGAAAGATTACTAACTTAGTGACTTAAAGCTTAAAAGAGAAGTTCTATAAGACGGCTATTTAGTTGGCTATACTTTATGACACTGAGTGTTGGGCCATAAAAACTAAAATTCTCTATAAGAAATGAATATGTTAAGAGATATGGATGGTCACACTTGAATGGATAAATTAAGAATCGAGGATGGATGCTAATAATTAGCGATAATACCTACTGAGAATACGTTGGGGAAATGGCAAGTTAGATGGTTTGAACTTGTCCTGCATAAAAGGTAAAGAAGTTTCCATTCATAATCGTTATACAGTTCTATTAGAACACTCCATGAAAGAGTGAACTGGAACAAAATTAGCATGGTTTGAGGTGGTTGTAAAAGATAAAGTTGATTTCCAAAAGAGATGACTTTAGATTGACGCATAATGGCACAAAAGAGTTCATTTTATCAACTCCAAGTCTAAAGGTAGCAAGGCTTAGCTTGTCATTATTGTTGTACAGGTTTGGTTTAAAAGGGGAAGGCGTTACAAGAGTTTATTTTTCCCTTCTCAAATTCTGGCAACTGAATGACTTCCGCTGCTTGAAAAGTGGGACTTATTTGTGAGGGAACAAAAGGTTGACTAGTATGGAGTCAAATTCGACCTTCTGAAATTGAGACTAATAGGCATATACCCTGGTTGCTAGCAGCATGCTTTGGGTGTGAAAAGAACAATCCAAGAGCCCTAAGTGTGCGCCTCATCCAATAAGGAGCCTCCACATAATTCTTTTTAAAACAGTGATACAGAGCCTTGCTAACTTTCCAAGATTATTTAATGTACTATTTTCATCTTTCTGTTTTGTCTTCTTGTGAAATAGTGAGTGCCCAGTGAACTGAAAGAAATTGCTAATAGTTTGATACTTCCTTCCTGCTTCCAAAACATGTACTCGATGTATATGTTTGATTTGATTGTTAAAATATTCTTTTAATTGTCACTCTATCTAGTTACATCAAACAAGAAATTAAACCATGTCCAATTTTATACCAAAAAAGTTCTAGTTTATAAGGTTTACCCTGATGAGCTTTTTTTAGCTTTTTAGAACCTCTTGTTTTTTCCCAATCTCAAGTAGTGTAATTAGTTGGCTCTTTGCTTTCCTCTATCTACATCCTCAGCAATTTTTATAGCAAAGTTATCCACAACATTTTCCGTGAAGCTATTGAAAATTTTTACGAAGCAGAAATTTTCTGCTCTTGAATGTCAGTTCAGATATGGCATTCCACTTAGAGAAAGTGTTCTCTAGGCTTGTTGCTGATATGTAGACCTCTCTCAGATTCTACATGGAGCTGAAAGGGGTGAACCTGCTGCTTTATTTCTTTCTCCTACAAAGCCTTCATTCAAGAACCCACGTGGAAACGATATGGCACGAAATGGAAGTCAGTTCACCTTTTTCTTAACCGCTCCTTTACAAGCTTTCTGCCATTTGGTTGATTACAACTTATCTAGTGATGATGCGGTGAGTGAAATGTGTAAATGATAGACTTCTTCAGTGGTATGTCCAATGTCACTATGTATCATTTGTTAATAGATTTTCTTTCAGGACATGTACAAAGATGCGCAGAGCGTTATCTCAACTGCCTTCGCTGAATGGGAGGTGATACTCTGTACTTCAACTAGTCTGGATCTGGTGTGGGCCCAACTTCTGTCAGATCCATTTCTTCGGCGGCTTATTCTTAGGTAACTTATATCGTGTCCCCGATTGCCTTCATGTAATGGTCTCGGAGACATGATTGATCCCATAATCGAAAATTCACGTCTAACTCAAGTTTTTCACTGATGATATGTGGAATATGCTTGTATCATAACTCTAGAAAGGAATAGTCAAAATAAAAATGATGTGATATCCAAATGAGAATTTTCAAGCTTCTAGGTACTAAATTACGTTAAACTTAAACCCCGCATCTCTTTCTTTAAAGTAAAAATTTACGGATAATGTCAACATAACTTCTTGGTTTTAGACAGAGATAATATTTGGTCCTTTAATTGGCTGCATATTGACGTCATCATATTCTCGTGTCTAAATTCTAAGAATGCCCCCAACAACTTCTTGTATTTTCAGTTGAAAAATGGAGCACGATAAGCAGAAGGTCGCACTTCATGTGTTATAGATTCACTTTTATGCAATTTATAAAGAATCTAGTGCCGTGGTTTTACGAGTTTTCAATGAAATAATCATGAATAGATAATTTATTGTCTATTTTAGTCCTAGAAATGCTTCATATTGCAAGAATACACATACTGGCTTGATCATCTTCTATGATGATATCTCTCCAGATTCATTTTCTGCCGTGCCGTGCTTGCTCTGTTTTGCTTACGAGAAAGTGGCGATCAATATTTGCCTGTTTGTGTACCTGAACTTCCTGATTCCGTGGCATCCTTCTCCAAAGCTGTGCAACCTTCTATCAAACGACTTGCAAATCAGCTTAAAGTTGCAGACTGTTTCAACTTTCATGATGACTAGTGGAAAAATACCCGATATTGTTGAGTTATGATGCTGGTTTGATGTTAATTAAAGGTTTCGAGATCATTACTCAAGTGACAAAAAGATTTATGATAGCAGATGGTTATCGAGAGGCGATACAGGGAAACTTTAGCAATAATTGAATTTGCTGTTTCGAGCCCTTCTCGTTACTCAGTCTCTTCAATTCTTGTGCAAAATTCATTTTCTTCCTGGGTGAGACGATGTTGTAGCTCGGTTTTTGTTGCACAGTGCCTTTTGCAGCTAGATTAATTGGTTTACAGTTCACTCAATTCTGTTTATAACCATTCTGGTTCTTATAGTTGTTTCAAATCTTTATTGTGTTCTTTGTAATATAAAATCAGGTAGCTGTATGAGACTTTTTTCCATTTTGTATTTTCTTGTAACATCGTGTGGGTTCGAACTTCTAATGTCAAGGCATATGTCAAGTATATAGATTTGGTTTCTTCCAAGTATGAGCTTTCCTCGCCCTATTAGTTCGCTGTGAGTCGACTTATGGCTTGCCAATTTTTCTTAGAGAAATTTGTATTTTACGCACAATTTACGAGTTGACTCATATGATACTTGGACGAGTCGATGATCAGTTCGTCCCAATTAAACCCCTACATCACCATATTCACGAGTCATTAATATTCAATAATAAAGATATGAACGATCAAATATTGATAGTTTGATACCACGAATAAATAGAGAAAGGAGAAACGAAAATCTTACTGGTTGAATTAAAATTGGATCGATCCGATCCGATCCGATCCAATCCAATCCAACCGGACTTTACTTCAAAGCTACTGAAAACAAAAAAAACGCACGCCAATCCTAGCAATTTCTGTCTGACCAATAGGAATCGTGGACGGAGGCTTCTCAATCCGATGCAACCAACTTTACATCTCAACCCTCCGTTTCAATAGAGAAAACACAACTTACCCTTCAACGGCTGTCAGGTCCCCCCATTAAGAACACACGATATTAAATTCTCACCATCCGATTTTACCTTGCCGATATATATACACAACCCTCTACGTCCATAAAACTTTCCAGTCGTTAGAGAGAGAGAGAGAGCGAGAGAAGAATTTCTGTTCAAGTGAGGTAAATTGCTTTTCAATTCTAAAATTATTGTATGTGTATAATGCGTTTTTCAGTATGTGTAGCAGGATTAGGGTTTTGGTTGACGTTGATTGTATTATATGATGTGCTTGTGGTTTGTGTTTGGATTCTAGATTTGTTTCTCCTGTTGATACTGAGTTTATATATGTACGTTTTCAACGATTGTCTTTTTGTCATTTTCAGCCTTGGTGTGTTGTGAATTCCGAATTCTGTAAATTTAAGGTTTTATGTTGTATACGTTGGGTTTCGGGTTTTGATTAGTTAGAATTGGTTGATTCCTTACATTCTTTATGGGATGGCTTGATGATTTTAAAATTTTTCTTCTTTGGTGTGTATTTTGTTTGTTGTTTATGGTTTAGCAGCTTAGGGATCTAATCAGAGATAAAATTGTGATTTTCTTTTGATAATTTTTTGGGGGAGCCTTGTTAAATTCTCTTTAGGCTGGAAATTATGTATATAGTTGATTTATTTTGAGAATTAGGTTGTTAAAGTTGAATCTAATTGACAAGTATGAATTTCTTGGATTAAATCTCTCTTATGTTTCTAGTGTTACAGTTATGTCTATAGCTTTATGGATTAGATTTTTGCACATTTAATTTTGAAATGGAGTTAGGGTGTGTTTGATACACGTTAAAATGGAAAGAATGCATTTTTTTTGGTGATGTGATAGTAAATATGTGGTTGAAAAAGAAGGAAAAATTATTGACGTGAAGAAAAATATTATTTTATTGAAGAATGTGTGGTTGAAAATGAGTAGAAGAATGAAAATGAAAATGTGGCTCAAACAGGGACTTAATCTTGCAGATGGCTCGTACAAAGCAAACTGCTCGGAAGTCAACTGGTGGAAAGGCTCCCAGAAAGCAACTCGCTACCAAGGTTGCCTCCTGTACACCTATTATCTTGTTTTCTGAACATGAATTTATGTGTGAAAACTATCATTTTATGTTATAATGAAATGTTTGGAAAATGTAGGCTGCCCGTAAGTCTGCCCCTACAACAGGCGGTGTGAAGAAACCCCACCGTTACCGTCCTGGTACTGTTGCTCTTCGGTGAGTATTCCTTGTGGAAGGTTTTTTTTAGGTCAATTTATTGTTCTTTTATGTTCAGTTGTGATGTTTTATGTGATGCAGTGAAATTCGTAAGTACCAGAAGAGTACTGAGCTCCTGATCAGGAAGCTGCCTTTTCAGAGGCTTGTGCGTGAGATTGCTCAGGACTTTAAGGTAAATAAATCAGTCATTCAGAACCTTGCTCTTGCTATTATTGCTGTTGAAATCACCACTGATAAACAACAGAATAAGCGATATTCACTGTGCCAAGAGCTATGATTTATTGACGGGACTTCTAATTTATTGCTTGTTTCTGTGGTGCAGACTGATCTGCGCTTCCAAAGCCATGCTGTTTTAGCACTTCAGGAGGCTGCAGAGGCCTATCTTGTGGGTCTTTTTGAGGACACCAATTTGTGTGCTATTCATGCCAAGCGTGTGACAATAATGCCCAAGGACATTCAGCTGGCTCGCAGAATCAGGGGTGAGCGTGCTTAGATGATTTGATTCTCGGACAAGATGTGTGGTGGTGGTGTTTTTTAGTTTAGTTTGTTAAGAAGTATAAAGATGCTAGACTGCATTAAGCTCTAATAGTTACTTTTAGTACTGGTTATGGGTTGTAATGGAAGTGTTACTTGGGATGGAAACTATGCATTTCACAGCTATTACTCTGTAGTGGATCTGTTTTCTAGTATATTTATGTGGTGCAGTTTATATTTGCTGTTTGTTGTATATTTGCAAAGGTTTGATTAATTGGATTCTTTGATTGCTAATTGCTGGTAGCTAAATAACTGCTTTATTTGCATGTCCTTCTGGTCAAGTATTCAACTTATGCATGGGAATCAATGCCTTGATGTCATTTTCAGTTCAGTTTATAGGCATGTTTGCTATCTAATACCAAACTGCAATGTAGTGGCGAGATTTTAACCTTTTTTTGGTTTTTCCTTCTTTGATTTGCATCTTCAGATCCATTGAACGTGTGTCTTCTCATGTGTGTTTGCTGCATTGTATTTTCTCTATTAGCATTCAGATTGGTTATGAGTGCCTAATTATCTGAATGTGATTGTAATTGGTATATTTATGGTTCAGTGTCTATATTTTGGGCCATAGAAGCTATAATTTAAGTTAGCTTATATCAACTGTGAACCTACTTTGGGCATGAACGTATGTAAAGGTGCCTGGGTGTTCTGCTGGAACACATGCTTGTCACTTAGCAGTTTAATGGGATGTATAGGCTATCAAGATTGGCAGGATGAACTAAAGGGGCAGATAACCTCACTTTAGATTTATCTCATCACCTAGGGAAAAACTGGTACAATAGCTGGGTATGTAGGGATCCATATGTAAACATAGTATCTATTTAGATATGCTCGAATGACCCCTTGAGAATGTATATAACCCTATTCCGGTCTGGTCTGGTCTGGTCTGGTCCGGTATGGAATGAACTTATAATCATGAAATCAACTCGATCATCAGATTATAAGTTCATAACCCTAGCCCATTCCCATTTTGGTCGGAACGGATCTACTAATTCTTTGAGATTATTCATGGATTTTTCCCAATTGGAATGGTTTTGGGTCTCTAAATTCCTGTTACTGTTATTGGAATTGCATTTTTGATCCTACTCTCTCTGTTACCGTTCCCCTTGTGCCTATATAAACATGCAGTGTATGCTTAATGGATTGACTCCTATTACATTTCATATATATAAGATCCATAGGTTAAATGTTCCATAAGAAGGTTTTGGCTTTTTTTCTCTAATACAATCTCTAGGGTATCTTGGGGCTCTAGTAGTTAATATTCATCAAATTGATATTATTTTTGCTTTTGTGCTATTTTTTATTTTAAGTTTAATATTTTGTTGGTATGTTTATGAACTTGTCAATATGTATGGTGCTGATTTAGTTTTAGGCTTTTAATTTTACAAAAATGCTACTTGTACATCAAGAATTATACATAAGGGTGTACATCACACTCACATGGAGGTGAGACCCACTTGTATAAAATATTTTTTTATTGAAGCGGGTTCCACCCCTCATGTGAGTGTGATGTACACGCCTATGTACATCTTGATTAATTTTAACACCCTTCAATCTGAATCCCAACCCCTCTTAGCTCATTGCCACTTGCATTCAACACCTAATTCTCACCACGTTCCCCTCATCACCTTGGATCCTTTCTAACCAATCGTCCAACCACTCTCTAGCGGTGTCCAATTCTTTTGTCCTCTTTGAATGGTGGATTAGGTTTGGGAGAGGGCTGATGGTGATTTTGCCATGTGGTAGAGGGAGGTGTTTTTCAGTTTTTTTAAGACTTCCTTGTTTCTTCATTCCTTTTTTTATAGTTTTTAGGCTAAGTTAACAGTGTCTTAAATTTTGATAAAATTATAGGAAAATTGCAGCAGCAGTCCCTAAGGTTTTAAATTTTTGTAGATTTTACTCTAACATTCAATTTGTGTCACGAAAGATTTCTAACCTTTCATAAATATGCACTTGGAGTTTAACTGGATGTAAACAATCTATTTGTCCGTTAGTTGACTAAGAAAAGTGGATTCTAATCAATTTTGACCAAATTAAAAGGGTTAAAATGGTAACTATTTTATTTAATCCTATAAAACAATTAAAATAATTAAAAAAAATAAAGAAAAGAAAACTATTCACCTCACCCCACGCACCCTCCCATCCAAACCAAAAATCAAAGCCACCATTGTCACGGCCACCACACCTTTTCCAAACCTTAACAAAGCTTTTCCATTGCAATTATCTTCGTTCGAGATTGCCACCATTGTTGCAATTATCCTCGTTTGGGACCGTCACCACGGTCGTTACGCCTTTCACCATACCAGTAACGAATCTCAGCAAAATTAACCACCACCATCAAGCCAAAACTAACCACCAAAATCCTACCCACCATTTTCCTCGCTCCGCCATTTGGACATGAGACCTGGGACTCCGACAACCTTTGGGTCAAATTGATACAACACTATTTATGGAAAATCTCGCCGGCTCATTTGAAAGTAAAATCTAATTAATGGTGCTCAAAACTCCTTTTAAAAAGGAAATTGAGGAGTCAAAACACTGTCAAGTCTTGCATGTCGTTTCGTTACTTGATTGGTAGGGTGTTTTTGCTACAGTCCTGTTACGAAATACAAAAAATTTACCAAAATCAATCTTAGCCCACCCTAAAATTAAACTAATTAATGTGAATTTTCTCACCCATAAATTGGTTTTTCCAGGAACTGAAATGAAGAAGGTCAAAATCGATTGGTTTTGGTTTGATAGTGGTGGTGGCAATTTATGGTGCGGTTCGTAGGGATGGGCAAAAAACCTGAAAAACCAATCAAACCAAATTGAATCGAGTTGGTTTGGGTTGATTTGAATTAAAAAATCTGTGTGGTTCGATTAATTTTAACTATTAAAAAGTCAGGTTGAATTGGTTGCGGTTTAAGCAACAAAACCTCAATTAACTGATCCAACCCGCTAAAACATTTTTAAAATGTTTTTTTTTTCATTTTAAAATTCATATTTGTAAACTTAAAATATAATAATAAAAACATACAATATAATTCTTTCTCAAATAATTTGTTTGCCGTCTATACTTTTTCTACCAAAACTCCAAATTAAAAAAAAAAAAAAAAAAATCAACGAGAATAATCATTTATTGTAAATTCCAAATTTAGATTGTAACATTGCTTTTTATTTTGATGTAATTGGTTATTGGTAATTATTGGCTATATAGAATGATTTTAGAAAAATCGACCATTTATCATTTACATTATATATATTAGAAAGGAGAGAAACTCTTTTTTTTTTTTTTTTAATTTAATGTGGTAATTGTAAAGTTACCATTTTACTCATTTTAATTTGGTTAAAATTGGTCAAGATTCACTCTTTTTTTGTCAACTAACGATCAAATGGATGATTTCCTTCAATTGGACTCTTGGTGCATATTTATGAAAGGTTAAGGACCTTCGTTGGCACAAGTTGAATGTTAGGGTAAAGTCTACAAAAATTAAAAAGGTTTGGGACCGCTGCTGCAATT